>JAJHUR010135898.1:0-11362 GCA_027495735.1 Lutjanus campechanus | reverse complement strand
GTGTGATTGCATGACACTGGTGATGGGGATGCCATACAGATTCATGTCAAAAATCCCGAACTATCCCTTTAACTAGAACTAATACAAGGGAAAAACTAACTAAACCCAAATTTGACATGGCAGTAGACGGTATTGCTCGATGCACAGGATTTAACAGTCCTCCGCCCTTTGCCACGCCTTTTGCCTCGTCCCACCAGCATGGTAACTCAAACAAAGAAACAGACACAAATGATTAAAATAACAGAAAATTGCTCATTCTAACCCTAAAATATGAAAAATGTGTGCACTCTGTTTAAACAATGTAAGGCTAAAAGTAAATAAAGAGATTATAAATCAGATAAACTGTGAAGTGTTGACTTGACTTTGGATATGAATCGTTTGAGGTGTGGTTGACTGCAAATAAAATTAACCTGTGTACTTAACAAAGTAGTGAGGTGAGTGTGTGAACAATATTATCATTTCTGGCTGTCATGTCTGGCTACACAGTTTTCTTATTACCTGTAGTGCCGTTTCTCCATCTAGATAGTTTTAGTGTGAGCTGCAGAGTTTTGGAGATTTCGGCTGTACAGATGTCTGCCTTCGCTCCAATATAATGGAACTAAATAGCAGTCGGCTTGTGTTGCTCAGAGAGCCAAAATAATACAACTGAACAATTCAACAGCAGTGTCTCTCTCCAGAGATTATCAAGATAACCCACAGACCTTGTTGTTAGTAGGAACTACCAGAATTATATCCTCATCTGGACTCCGTGTGCTGCTATCGCCCATAGTTGACATAGTTAGCACACAGCTAAAACACCTGCGATTGCACCCTTTTACCAACTCTGGTTAAGACAAGGCTAAAGTAAATGGTAAGAAGTTAGACTTTACTTTAACAGCATTATATTGGCTGAAAACATCGAATGATCATTTATATTTGTAGCCAAAGGGAAATTTTAGTAAAAAATTGTGGACACAATTATGCTTCTTTCCTTCTGCAGTAGAATCTATTGGAACTACTTCAGGATCTACACCAACAGTAGAATAAATGCAGTTAATTTGATGGGGCTGTATGCTTTCACTTAAGTGCTACAAATATGTAATGCAACAAAAGAAACTATGTGTTACTAAGAGGTCAGCAGCTGTGGAACCTACTTGCACGAACAGCGGCATGAATGCTCCCAAGTAAGAACAATAGTGCCAATAGTGTATGAATGCAGCACAAAGCTTGAACTTGAAAAAACAAAACAATGAGCTAAAAGATGCTAAAAGGCTCCATAACTGAGGAGACAGTCAGAGTTGGTTATTAACGGTCTGTTGATTTGTCACTTTGAGCGACAATCACCACATTATATGTAGTCATTTTAACCATTATTACTATAAAAATATTATTTTTAGTATCATGTCTGGATGGAGTTTGTCGTGTGATGTATAGCTTGTAAACCTTTCTGGGGCAAATTTGTGATTGTGATATGAGGCCTTATGGAGAAAACTGATTTTTCCATTTGATTTACATGGTCTATGAAGCAGTTTTAACAAAATGTTATCACAGGAAGTCATGTGAGGTTACTGTAAGTTTTCCTTTCACTTCTCCCTGGTGGCGTATTATATTTCAAACCATCAGATTTGTGTGTGTTTTCTTACATGCTTGTGTGACTCCTAAGTCAACATTTGGTCAGATATTCTGTAATGGTTTCTTCGAATAAGATGAAGGCCAGTAATACTAGTCTCATTAGTCATGAGATCCATGTTGTTGCTGTGAATGTAGAAACACAGTCTGTTATGCTCTCTGAACAGGAACAGCTTCTCCAGGACTTCAGGAGAGGTTTGATGGCAATTCCATTTGTCACTCGATGCACGAGAAACACATGTGGCTCCAGCTGGCCTTTGAGGTTGCAACGTTGCACACATGGATCTGGCGAATACTGAACAGCACGGGTGACCACGAGGTTCTCAAACATCACATAAAACAGACACAGGCTCAGTGAAATTCATCTGACAAACATCATCACCGAGGTGCACAGTCAGAAGTCTGGGGTGGTAATGGCTCCACTGAAGATTTACATTTGATGCAAGACTTTAACCTTCAACATTCAGGGTTATCAGCCAGCACAGGTGGGAAGTAATGAAGTATAAATACCTCACTACTTAAGTAGAGTTTTCAGGTATCTGCACGTATTTATTTTTCTGACAGCTTTTTACTTTTATTCCCTACATTTGAACACAAATATCTGTACTTTCAACTTGCATGATCTAAGATGTAAGAAGATGTAAGAAGGTGTAACAAGATGAAAAAAGATGTACAAAGACAAAAAAGATGTAAAAAGACGTAAAAAAGATGACCTGACATGGCAACGTAAAAGAGGTTACAAGATGTAACAAGACAAAAAAAGATTTAAGAAGACAAAAAAGTTGTTACAAGACAATAATAAAACACATAACAAGATGTAGCAAGACAAAAACAACTTAGAAAGACAACGTAAAAAAGGCAACAAGATGTAGAAAGACAAAAGAGACATTACAAGACAACGTAAAAGAGGTAATAAGTTGTAAAAGACGTAACAAGACACAAAAAACATAAAACATAAAACGTAAAACTACGTAAAAGAGGTAACAAGACAAAAAAAGTAATGAAGACAAAAAGACAACATATAAGAGGTAACAAGACGTAAAAGAGGTAACAAAACAGCATAAAAGATGTAAGAAGACACAAAAGACACAAAATGAAAAGCTATGTGACAAGAGGTAAAAGACATAAAACATGTAACAAGACAAAAATGTAACAATACAAAAGACAATGATGCAAAAAAGACGTAACAAGATGTAAGAAGTAATAAAAGATGTAAAAAGAAATGTCCTTCAGAGGGTGACTTTTTACATTTTTACTTTGAGGACGTTTAAGAACTTTTTTCACTTTTACTTGAGTAAAGAAGTTGAATCAGTACTTCTACTTTTACTAGAGTCTTTTTTTTAAACAAGTATCTGTACTTTTACTTGCGTAAAGATTATGTGTTGCCACCTCTGTCAGCCAGTCACAGTGGAGGAAGCAGGGGGGACAAATATTCAAAGATAGTGAAAGTCTAAAGCCCCTCTAATGGCCCCTACAGGCTGTCATTTTATTATGTACATCCCACAGTGGGATGTGAGGGTACGAACGGATGCAGTGAACAATGATTTTTCTATACATAGAACCTTATCAGCCATGCAGCTAAAAATATAATGTTTATCCTGAGGGTGTCTCTAGAGGAAATACCACTGGGTCATAGCAGTCAAAAGGGTTTGTCAACCTTGTAGCACAAACGTGCTCAACAAATTTCATGGCAATCTACCAACAAAATGATGTCATTATACTGTTTGTCATTCTGGCCTTAAGGTGGTACTAGAGCCAAACATATGGAACGTACAAAACAGACGAGGTTTGTTTTACAAAGAGCATACGTTTTGCTCAGTAAATTTTGGAAATTGGGGCCATAAAGGTCCAGTGTGTAAGAATTATGGTGATCTACTGGTAGAATATGACAAAAAATGGAATGTGATATTCATAGGTTTCCATTAGTGTGTAATCACCTAAGAATAAGCTGTTTATATCTACAGAGAGAGCAGGTCCTCTTCCAAGGAGACCACCGTGTAGTCACGCCATGTTTCTACAGTAGCCCAACATGGACAAACCAATCACTGCTTCTAGATTTTGCATTTCTTCTGAGTTTTGCAGCCACCGTTGTTTCTCCTACGCAGAGGTTTTTGGATTCTGCAAGCTCACTGCTAGATGACGATAAATCCTACCCATCGCATGGTCATGGTAAGGTAAAAAAAAACATCCTAGAAATGCACTAGCAGCTCTGTGAGACTGGTTAGATTAAGGAAAAGGTTTAGGTTAATAAAACTGTGACTGTCCATGGCATGTCTCGTGCATGAAAGACAGGCTATGTGCCAATCTACTGCACCGACCTCTGCAGCTTTACTTTATGCCTCACGACTGAACATTGACATTGGACATACACTGTGAAGTGTGTAATCATCCAATATGGACGTAATTGGTAGGGCTGAATGTATTTCTGATCTCCTGTTATCATGTGACCGATGTTCCAAGCTTGGTCACGCTCAAGGAATATAAAAATAAGCAACAGACATGACATCACTATAAAACATTCTACGCTCTGCTTGGTGAAAGACTTTGGTGAACGAGATGCATGGAGAAGCAAAAATCCAACGCATCTACCTTTGATGAAGAAGTACCTCTTAGAAAATGTTTATTTGCTGTCGGTGTCTAAATGATAGACATTGCATCTCCCATGAGCTTCAGTTGAACTGACACCCAAAGTCTGGAACGTAGAATGTTTGTGATTTAATTTCTCTTCCTTCTTTTTTAGTTTCCTTGGCCACACTACGTGACTTTCAAAGTCGTCAGATTGTCATGTTCACACTACATAACTTTCTTTCTTTTTTTTTCTTTTTTTAAAGTTATATTTTTGGGCTTTTATGTCTTTATTTGATAGTATAGCTGAAGAGTAGACAGGAAAGGGGGTGAAGAGAGAGGGAATGACACGCAGTAAAGGGCCGAAGGCGGGAGTCGAACCAACGGCCACTGCAGAGGACTGATAGCCTCCATACATGGGGCGGGCGCTCTACCCACTGAGCTAAACATCCACCCCCATAACTTTCTTTCTTGTAATCAGGAATCTTGCCGTCACATTAACCACATTACGTAGCTTCATGTGACGCAACTCACGCAGTTTATGTTGTAAAAAGGTTGCAGATTGGTTAGGTTTAGCCACAAAATCTACTTGGTTAGGTTTAGGCAATAAAACTGCTTCTTTAGGGTTTGGAAAAGATTGTGGTTTGGTTTAAAATAATTAACAAAATTTTAAGGTACTCAAAACTTTAAATAAGTCTACATTAACACGGGACTAAAAACCCCAGTCTCCTGGGGGAAAATCATATGCTTGCTGGAGCCATCCAACCATCCCACCTCCTTTAAATTGTGGACTTTCTTGCTCCTTATACTCCTCCAGTAATGTTTACTACGTCCACAGCAACCTAACAATACACAAGTATATCAGTTGAAATAAGCTGGTTGCACTTTTGACCAACACACACATTTTTATGGTGAGGAAGGGCTGGTTTTGTCTCAAAAACAAATGCAAGCTCTCCAAAAACTTTCACCAAGTGTAAAATCAGGGCTATAGTGGTGTAGAGTGAAGTTGCAGCGCAGTTATTAGCTGCGAGGTGACACTTTATCTTACATTATTTCAGTCGCTGTTACACTCTGCTTGCTGGTCATGCTGAGTATAGCATTTCTAATTCATAGTGTCCTGTGTTTCTCTCTCTGCAGGTGTGGGTGTCCTGGGTGACAGAGGGAACTAGCAAAGAGTTTAGTTCCCTCTCTTCCACCATCCGGCTTGGCAGTAGTAACTATGATCTGGTGTTGGTTTTGTTTTTTTCCCTATTTCTTTCATTTCTGGTGGGTCCGGTAGTCCAGCTTTGTTTCTGTTTGTTGGGGTTTAGTTGCATGCTGTTTTAGGGTAGGGGGGAGAGCCTTGATCTGCCGGCTGGTCGGAGGTGGCTTCCCCTCTTTTGTTCATTTTGGCCAGCCCATCAGTCCTTAGTTAATTTGGGTTTTGATTCAGCTTTGGGTTATTTCTGATTTAGCACCTTTGATTTATGGTCACTTTTATTGTTTCAATAAATGAAACATGATTTTTTTTTTGCCTCTCCTTGAATTGTTTGATTATGTTAGACCTCTTTCATGTAACACGCTTCTCTGGTGATCATAATCTTATCTGGGGGCTTGTCTGGGATCGGACTGTTTCATTCACTGAGTTTTTATATATAGTGGACTGAATGTCTTCCAAGAAACATCCATTCATTGTCCATAACCGCTTATCCTTGACGGGTCGCACGGGGGCTGGAGCCTATCCCAGCTGACACTGGGCGAGAGGCGGGGTACACCCTGGACAAGTCACCAGTTCATCCGACAAACATGTTGTTTTTTTTAAAGTTCACGGTCAGCTTTCTTTACAAAGTTTCTTTTTCCATACTGTATCCCCAACATCTCTCACTCTTAGCAGGGTTTTTCTATCTAACTCATTTGATATTTCATAGAAAAGCTGGAAATAAACAGTAACTTTTACAGAACATAATGGTTTTACCTAAAAACTATTATCACCTGTTGCAAAGTTTACAACAACCCTCCTATTTCATATGTACCCATCAACATAATGATACTGATGGAGAGGTCTGAACTGAGCTGGACCTCTGTGGGCTGCTCAGAGGTGCCTTTCCTTCTTTGGTTCATTTTGGCCAGTCCATCAGTCCTTAGATAATTTGGGGTTTGGGTTGTATGGAATATTTCTTATTTAGTACCTTTGATTTATGATCACTTTCATTGTTTCAGAGTTTTTGCAACTCTCTGACTTGTCGAACAAGCTTTTCTTGCGGTCCTAACATAATTTGGCTGCTGGTCTGTGTTAGGACTATTTTATTCACTGAGTGTTTACATATGGTGGAGTGAACGTCTTCCAAGAAACATGTTGTCAACAACAAAAAAGTTCACAGTTCTCCAACATTTCTCACTCTAAGCAGGCTTTTTTTCTATCTAGCTCATTTGACATTTCACAAAAAGCTGTAACAATATCATAACTATTACATAATATAATATTTTTATCCCTCTGCAACAGTATTATCACCCGTTGCAGAGGTTACAACAACCCTGCTATTTCATATGTACCAATCAACATAATGATACTGGGGGAGAGTCTTGATTGGCTGGACCTTTGGTCAGATTGATTTGATTGATTTACGGTCACTTTCATTGTTTCAATAAATGAAACAATGATTTTTTTTGCAACCCGCAAGCTTTTCTGGGGAGTAGTAACATAAGTTGGGGGCTCGTCCAGGATAGGGCTGTTTTATTCGCCGAGCACTTACGTAAGGTGGACTGAATGTCTTTCAAGACACGTTGTCAACATCCAGGCAGTTTGTGAAAAGTTCACAGCGAGTTTTAGTCACAAAGTTTCACTTTCCATCCACCATCTCCAACATCTCTTAACTCTTAACGAGCCATTTTTCTCGCTCATTTGACATTTCACAAAAATGTTGGAAAGAAACAGTAATAATGTCATAACATTTACATAACATAATGTCATTACCCAGCTATTATCGCCTGTTGCAGAGGTTACAACAATCTTCCTTAATGCATCTTGTTTTTTTCCCCCAGAATGACTTCATATACACCGAATCAACGGAATAATACCGGCCAAGAATACGGTCAAACAAAAGGTTATTGCAACAAGTTGTGAATGCCTGACATGCAAATACTTCCCCTGCATGCTCCGCTCACTACTTGTGCTCTCGATCTTGCAAAACATTCAGTAATATCTCACTCCTGTCATGAACATGCTGATGTTTGCGAGGATTCAGAGCAACAGGCGAGCTTGAGTTTGTGTGGGTCTGTCTCATTGCTGCATGCCAAATGAGTGTGCATTCTTGGCATGGGGTTGTCGTGTCTGTAGAGGGCATTTAACTGTGCCGCTCCGCCCCTCGTCAACTCTGTGACTAGTATAAGCCGCAGTAATGAGGTCAAACTAGCAGTGTACTCTGGCAGCCTTGGATACACTAACAAGCCCTCTTTTATTCCATTGTTCTTTATATCTCTGGACTGGACTGGACTGTTGCTCGCCTTGTAACCACGTTTGCTTCTGCAGAGCTGATTTTTCAGACCCCTCCCTGCCATTACTGTTAATTGCATTTTGCATTATCATTATCGATTGCGAGTAGCATTGTCTTTTGTGTTCATAATGGCCGTATGAGAGGAACAGACACAAGAAAACGGTTGTGGAAAAGCCTTCCTCATCATCCGCATGGCTAATGATGCACTCCATCAGCCTCCGAGCAGGAAATGACCCGCGAGAAAAACTCGCCTGCTGAAAATTACAGTTGTCAACAATGCTCCATTTAAGAGCGAGAGAATCCTCACCCACTGCAATCTATATCTTGTGTTTTAATTACAGTGGATGCCCAAGATAGCCAAATGAGACGTTATTCGAGGCCAACAAGGTACTCTAATTGGTATAATCTTGGACGTCAGGAAAGCTTTGATTGTACAGCCCCACTGCCTGGATTTGAACTTTGTCGTCCTCGCTGTGGTGAAGGCCAGCTGAGGTCCTTTATGTTTTGGAAGAAGAAGAGGAAAGCTCCTTTTTTTCAGAGTTTAGTTTCCCACAGCAATCATATACCATTCTCTCACCGGGGGCTCCAACACCCCTGAGAGGAGCTGTTGGATGAGGGCGGTGTAGTGCGACCCTGAACAAACACTCAGCCAGGTGAACTTTGCCTCACTTTGATTCATACCATGAAAATGAGATCAGCGCTCTAATGTGTTTTAAAGCATAAAAACATGTGTTGAAGGTGATGTAGCTGATTCAAAATGGACCACCTCGCTCTTTACCCCACTGCATAGTCACATAACACGGAGATTAACATGACACCTCATTGCTCAGAGGAATAGTTTAGCAGAAATGTCGATCCAGCTGGTGAACTCCACAGACGTCAGAGAAGCAGGCTAATAGTTAATCTCAATCAACTGTCCCCCCACCTGTAATTAAAGGTTACCATGGTGATGGTAACTGCTGAGTTACTCCTGGGTCAGACAGTTTTAATTTAATAGAGGTTAAGTTCAAAGAAACCTATCAAACTAAAGCTTATTATTCTAAGGCCATAATGACCATCCCTAAGTCCTGCTCTTTTTCGCTTTTTGCTCCGATGACAGTTAAGGAACCTTGCTACATGGTGGAACCTCAGCCAACTTTCTCCTTTCCCGGGGCGGAGGTTTAGCCCAGTTGGTAGAGCATCCGCCCCATGTACTGAGGCTGTTAGTCCTCTGCAGCGGCCGCTGGCTCGACTCCCGCCTTCGGCCCTTTGCTGCGTGTCATCCCCTCTCTCTCTGCCCACTTTCCTGTCCACTCTTCAAGCTGTCCTATCAATAAAGGCAAAATGGCCAAAAAAATAACTTTAAAACTTTCTCCTTTCCCGTTTCATTTCCAGCCAGCTGACAGTTGAGGTAGACTATGTTGCTAGTTAGCTCACATTTTGCTAACATGAGTTAGCAGCACGGCTGTGCAGTGATTTGCACTGTCGCCTCACTGCAAGAAGGTTCTGAGTTCAGTTTGTGGCTGGGGAAGAACCTTTCTGTGTGAAGTTTGCATGTTCTCCTCATGTCCGGGTGGCTTCTCTTCAGGTACTCCGGCTCCCTCCCACAATATGTGATAGGCTCCAGCCTCCACTGAGATCCATCAAGGATAAGTGGTTATGGACAATGAATGAATGAATGAATGAATGGATGAATGAATGAATTGGGTTATAACATGTAACTAGCTGGCTAACAATTGATGTAGACTCATTAGCTATTTTGCCTAAAGTTCTACTTATGCTCCAAAGAAAACCAAGAATGCAGAATGTAGATGCTGCATTGACCGCTTCGGCTTGTGACTGTGTTACGGTGACGTCACCGCCATTTTTTCCCAGGTCAAGCAGACCGACCTGTGAACAAATACATGTAAACAGGCGAGCTGCGAATTTTCCTGAATGAAAAGCACTGTAACTTTTTTTTTTCTCACTTGAGCTCAATGAGTGGTGTTATCCAGATAATTTAGAGATAATTTACATCCTGTTTACATATTTGTTCAGAGGTCAGTCTTGACCTGGAGAAAGTGGCATCAACGTCAACGTACAATCCAGTGCAGCATCTGTCACTTTTTCAAAAAAAATCAAGTTCGAACAGAGTGAAAGAGAGGAGTACCTCTTTGTGTTTCCTCCTGAAAAGTCTGCTCTCACTTAACACTGGAGTCAAAGGGGCCAGTTGGACGGGGCCCCGGTTAGTTTGAGGCTCATGGTGCGAATGTGTATATCAGTTTAGTCTGATAGTTATTTTGTTTGAAAGAGAGTACAATTTTCTGTTTTGATGAAAATATTTTGTATGAAGAGAGATGTCACAATCTGAGCTGTATAATATAATATAATATTAGTGTTGTCACGATACCAACATTTTGGTATCGATACCGGTACCAACATGTATTTCGATACTTTTCGATACTTTTTGATACTTTTCCCAATAAAAAGAGAACACAAAAAATGTCAGTTTGTTACTTCATAAAGCTCATGCATGTGTGCATTTACAGCTCTGGAAAAAAAATTAAGGGACCACTTCAAATTTATCATATATCAGCATGTCTACATGTATGGCAAAAAGTTTAAAAATCACTGTGAGAATATAAATATAATATAATATAATATAATATTGAGAATTTGAGAAAAAGAGAAACAGTTTATATTTTGGAAAGTAATGGCTTCAGTGTCTCCACCCCTGGTCCTGGCTTAGGTTGATGGATCCATTACTCAAAGGAATCTTTTCACATTTTGTAAAGTGTACTCCTTCACTTTCTTGTTGAGAGTTGGATTAAAAGATCAATACCACTCCCATGTCTGTGTGCTAATCGAGCTGGAGCCAGGGGCAGCTATGTTAATTTAGGACAAGCAGGGGTAAACAGGCAGCCAGGCTCGCTTCAAAGTTAAAAAAAATAAACCTACCAACACCTCTGAAGCTCACCGATTAACATGTTGCATCTGGTTGGTTTACTTTGAACACAAACACAGATGTAAAAATTACAATTTGTTGTTTGATTGCTGTTTGCCAGCAATTTTTTTTTTTGCAGAAGGAAACTCCACTAACTCTTGTTTTTACATTTCTATTTGTCTTCAGATTAAACTAAAGTGATAAAACAGGTTTGGAGGTGTTGGACACTTTTGAACAGAGCCGGACTACCGACTGGCTGTTTCCCCTGCTTTAAAGGGATAGATCAAAACCCAAAAATGAAAATTCAGTCATCATCTACTCACCCTCATGCCAATTGAGGGTAGTTTTGTAGTTCACAAACTACTGCTGGAGTTTAACAGGAAACCTGCACGGCAGAATCCCTTAAACAATGTAAATGAATGGTGACCAGTTTTCAAACGTAAAAAAAACAACAGAATAAAAACATAAATTCCTCCCAAGTCTCCTAAAGCCCCAACATGCCTAAAAAAAACACCATGTCTTTAGCCTGAATCTTTACTGCGTGCAAACGGCATGTCAGGACTTCAGGAGACTTGCATTACGCCAGACGAGCAATATGGAGGTATTTTATGGTTCCTTTCCATTTTTTTTCAATATTTGAAAACTGGTCACCATTCACTTCCATTGTTTGAGAGATTCTCCAGCAGTGTTTTGTGGACTAACAAAATAAACCCGACCCTCAATCGACATGAGAGTGACTAGATGATGACTGAATTTTCATTTTTGGGTGAACTATCCCTTTAAGGATTTGTGTGCAGCTAAGCTAATGCTAGCT
>JAJHUR010135897.1:0-25457 GCA_027495735.1 Lutjanus campechanus | reverse complement strand
TTTGTTTTGCTGTTCTGCCCTTCCGTCAGACTGCCTGTTTGTTTTTCCTGTTCCGTCCAGCAGGTGTCCTTTGTCTGCCTGAATCCATGTGGAGGCCACATAAATGTAGGTAAAATGGTCCCTGCCAGTGTTTTACTATTATATATGATATTTTACTGCTGCATTGTGTATGTAGCATTTTCCTGCTGTAGATGTTAATAAAGGCAGAGGTAATTTTAACTACTTTGAATATAGTTAGTTTAATCTAGTGGTTCTCAGCTCCTTCTGAGTTGCAACCAAGCAGAATAATCAGGTTGGTGTTCAAAACCCCAACAAAAAACCCATTTCCTAAACTTGATTGGCGCTTTGGGCATTGTTTGAAACTCAGACGCCTTGTGTTTCTTAGTTGATAGTGCTACTGTTGGACTTTCAGGTAATCCACCAATAGAGCCATTTCCTATCTCGTGACCCCCTTGGGAGTCTCAAACCACAGGTTGAGAACCACTAGTCTAATCTACAGCAATGCATCATATTCTATAAAACCATCGTATGTTTGAAGTTTCAATGTTCTGCAAGAACCAAGTATGTCTAAAAAGTCAAATTTTCATTTAAAAAACAGCCCTGTTTTCAGCTTTGTGATGACACATTTTCCAGCACATTAAAGAGGATTTTTAGTTTATTTAGTTTAAGAAGTAGGAGATTTTTCTCATAAAAGAACACTTAATCCTTCAGCTCAGAAAAGAATCAAATTCAAAATCACTAAATTTACATGGTTTCACTGGACAGAAAGGGTATGAAAATATGTAATCTGAAAAGTAACTTGTAACTGAAGCTGAAGCTGAAGAGGCTGCGATCCATCAGGACCAAAACCTCACGCCACAAGAACAGTTTCTTTCCCTCTGTGACTGCCCTCATCAACGTTGCCCATGACCCCCACTGACATTGCCCCCCATCCACCCCTCTGACTTATACGTTACATTAATGTAATTCTTGCACATTGCAATATCTGTTCTTCTTTTATATTGTACACTTTAGTCACTTTGGTTTTTTATTATACATGCTCTTTTATATTTTTAGAAAAAATCTATTTATGCTGTTCACCAACAGCACTTGCCTTATTTTTTATCTGTATTTTGGTATGTTTGTATGCACCAATGTGCCATAACAAATTTCTGGTAGGTGAAAACCTACTTGGCAATAAAACCGTTTCTGATTCTGATTTCTGATTCTCTGATAATTTTTTCCTTGCACATTAGTTGTTGCATTTTTATAAATTTCAGAATGGCACATTACAGCCTATAAAATTTGTTATTGTAGGATGTTATATGCAGATACAAGTAGAGTGAGAGGGATGGATTCGGAAGAGGCGATTGGAGTGAGCTGAGTGCAGCTACAGTTGCACTCAAAATTATTCAACCCCCTTTGCAAATCAGGTTTATTAGCAAAATTTACAAACTTTCAGCTGTTTTTGATAAACAACTCAAACAAGAACAATTTAAATAGCTCAACACAACTAGTATTACAGGTGGTTTCTCCAAATTCAACACAATATGCCACTTTTGATGACTACTGCTGTCTCAAAATTATTCAACCCCTTCTTAACAAGCATATTTAGTACTTAGTAGAGTACCCTTTGCTGCTATGACCTGCTGAAAACTTGATGTATAGCCAGACACCAGGTTCTAACAGCATTCATGAGAAATCTCCAGCCTCCAACTCTCTAATATCCTTGGGTTTGTGTGCTGCAACTGCCTTCTTCATTTCTCACCAAAGATTTTCTATGGGATTCAAGTCAGGCGACTGTGATGGCCACTCTAGTATCTTCCAGGACTTTTTCTGAAGCCAAGCCTTGGTGGACTGTATGCTTGGGAACATTGTTCTGTTGGAAAGTCCAATGAAGCCCAAGCTTCCGCTTACTCACAGACATCATGACATTTTCTCCAAGAATTTGCTGATACTGGACTGAATGCATCTTGCCTTCCAAATGCTGCAGGTTTCCAGTGCCAGAAGATGCAAAGCAGCCCCAGAGCATCACCGAGCCACCACCATGCTTCACTGTAGGCAGGGTGTTCTTTTCAGCGTATGCCTCATTCTTTCTCCTCCAGACATACCTGGTCCAAACATACCGCTGATCCATAGGCCCAAAAAGTTCCAGTTTTGTTTTATCGCTCCACAGAGCAGAACAAAACTTCTGTGGCTTATTTATGTGGTTTCGAGCATATTGGATGTGACTTTTCTTGTGCTTTTGGGTCAGTAGTGGTGTTCGTCTTGGAGTTCGGACATGGAGACCTTCAGTGTTTAGTGTGTGCCTGACTGTAGACACTGAAACCTCAGTGCCTGCTGCCACCAAGTCTTGCTGCAGGTCTTTTGCAGTCACTCAAGGGTTTTTGGCCACCTGCCTCCTCAGACATCTGGTGGCAGCTGTTGATAGCTTCCTCTTTCTGCCACTTCCAGGTAGTGTAGCCACTGTTCCTTTAACTTTGAACTTATGAACTAAGCTTCCAACAGTATCTAGGAACATTCAGTGCCTTTGCTATCTTTTTGTATCCTTTTCCTTGTTTGTGCAAGGCAGTGATCTGCTCTCTAAACTTTTGGGACAATTCTCTTGATTTAACCATATTTCTAACATGCAATCAAACGTCACTATGAACAAACCCCAAGCCAGTCCGGTTATTTGTGTTCTATCTCAAGCACATCTAATGCCACTAATGAAGCCCTTAATTAGTGACGTCAGGTGTGCTTGAGACAACTCCTGATTTGCAAATGAGTGCTCTTATGTGGGATTCTATTCAGGGGATTGAATAATTTTGAGACAGCAGTAGTCATTAAAAGTGGCATTTTGTCTTGAATTTGGAGAAACCACATGTTATATTAGTTGTGTTGAGCTATTTAAATTTTTCTTGTTTGAGTTATTTATCAAAAACAGATGGAAGTTTGTAAATTTTGCCAATAAACCTGATTTGCAATGAGGGTTGAATAATTTTGAGTGCAACTGTACATAACGCCAGTCCACTTCCTCTCGCTCTCGCTCTGGCGCTCCACCCGTGCTAAGAGTGGCTGGGCTAAGCCACTCTTGCCCTACATACAGCCTAAACAGCAGATTACTGACTGTCCCTCTAATCCCATGCACCAGGGCATGTGCCACTGTCACCATGCACCAACCACCCAATCACCCTGCAGCCACCGTCACCATGCCTGCTGTTCTGCTAGCTATGCAACACCACCCCGAATCCTCTGACATCTTCTCTGTTTCTGCTTTTGGTCGGTCATTTTCAGTTTTATTTCTATCTGAATAAAGCACGCTGAGAGGAAGCTGAGATATCGAAATACATCATCCCATCTTGAAGCTCTGTCCTCCCTAACAACACCCTGTCCCATCCTCATCCTCCCAGTGCCCCCCACCCTCTCCCAGTTTTAACCTCCTCCTGACCACCTGGCATGGGATAGCTTCCTCCGGTCCCTCAGCCTCACCTAAACCACCAGGCCTGAGATTAGGGTTAATCTGGACCTTGTGTCATCCTGTATCTATCCACCACCCCCACAGCCCCATTCTTTCCTCCCTCCCTCCCTCCCTCCTCCTCTTTACCAAAGAGGCTTTGGTTTAAAATCCTTTATTGTGAACCCCCACTCCCCTTGCAGTGTCTTTCTGCCTGCTGCCAACTGCAACTTTTCCTCCCGCACCACCACATCCTCAGCCAATCCTTGAAGAGATACTGGTAGAACCTGTCCCCAAGCGATGTTTGCTTAGAGATGTGAGCAAAGGATTTTTTGCATCGTCTTTCTCTCTGGAATAAATTTGGAATTAAGCAAGCACATGCACTGTGAAACAAAATGAAATGATTGCTTTGATATATGTGCACATGAGCATGCGGTAATACATGCCTATACGTGGCAAGTGTGCATACAGTTATGGCTGCAACTAATGATCATTTTCTCCATTAATCGATTAGTTGTTCGAGCCATAAAATGTCAGATAATGATGAAAAATGTTGGACCATTGTTTCCCAAATCCCATGGTGATGTTCTCAAATGTCTGTACACACATTCTGTACTCAAGTAAAAAAAAGACTGTCGTAAAAGTAGAAGAACAGACTAAACTTCTTTAGTCAGGTAAAAGTATAAACGTACAGGCTCTGAAATGTATAAAATTACTAAGTCTCCCTCTGAAGGACATTTCAGCTGTTTCTGTGCAAAGCTAACTGAACCTCACCATTTCTCCACAGTTGAGTCTCCCTCTGGCTGTTATGTCTTTTCCTTGTTAGGTCTTTTATGTTGTTTTCGTCTTGTTATGTCTTTTATCTTGTATCCATCTTGTCATGTCTTTTGCATCATTCTTGTCTTGTTTTGGCTTTTATGTAATTTTTTGTCTTGTTATGTTGTTTTCGTCTTGTTACGTCTTTCCAGACGCTTTTTCCAGTCCAAGGAATAGTCTTTTCCATGTGTCCATCCATTTACGTTGAAATTTGATGTTGGGAAGGCAGTGCATGATGACTGTTTCTGTGCAAAGCTAAATGAACCTCCTCTCTTCTCTGCAGTCGAATCTCCCTCTTGTCTGTTTCCTCTCATTGAGTTGTTTTGTCTTGTTAGGTGTTTTACATTGTCTTTATCTTTTTGTCTTTTATGTTGTTTTTGTCTGTTTAATGTTTCGTCTCGTTAGGTCTTTTATGACATTTTGGTCTTCCTACATTTTTGTCTTTTTCGCCTTGTTATGTCTGTTACATTGTTTTTGTCTTTTGTCTTTTATGTCTTTTAAGTCGTTTTTCCTCTTGTTAAGTCATTTTTGTTGTTTGTGTACTGATGGATACACCTTGGAATTGTCTTTTTTGTGTTATTGTCCTAACCATTTAGATTGAAATTGCTCTTGATGTTGGGAAAGTGGCACGCAATGATATAAAATAAAAGTAACCAATAATTAAGGTCATAAGTCAGAAAAATAAATACTTGTACTTAGTTACTTACCACCTCTTCATAGAGGACTAAAGAAACCAGAAAACATTCACACATCTGACATTTTTTCGATTAATGGATTATCAAAACAGTAAGACAGCAATTTAATATTTTACAAATGATCAATTATTCAACTAATTGTTGCAGCTCTACATACAGTATGAGGACTTGCTGCAATGGTGTCATGGCGTATGTGTTTATCCGTGACTGTTCCAGAGTGCTTGCTCAATTCATATGAACAAGGGATTTAGATGAGAGTCTAGAGGATTCATCCTCCACTCTGCTGTCCCAATCACCCAACCCCCCAGTGCATTTAACCAGCCGAGCTCTCCTGGTCCTCTCACCCCGAGGACACACTGAAGGCACGGAGGCCCGACTTGGATGAAGAGGCTCCACAATGGTGCAGAGAGCAAAAAAGATGCGTAGAGAATGAAGACAAAAAAGGGGGGAAAGATACAAAGTCCTAAAGCCCCTTTTCATTTTTTTGTCTCCGGAAATAAATGGCAAATTCTCCCTCCAGCAAAGTCTCCTTTCTTGAGTTGAAAAGCCAGCAGAAAGCACTTGGCAGACAGAAAACTGGTAAGAATGGAAAGTGAGGAGGTAGAGATGTAGGCCAGCAATAAAGTGTCTTATCGTAAGGGGGCAGAGAGAAAAGACCCTTGAGCATGAGAACCTGCATGAGTTGGACGCTTTAATGAGAAAACGGCATGGAGGATCTGTCGAAATGATCACAAGATGCTGAGCTTATAATGGTAATGTCAAATTCCTTGTGTAATCATAATCAGCCGGTTTGTTGGGCACTGTTTAATTTGCTCCCGATTACACAGATAGACTGTTCGCTTATTAAAAACTGAGTACATGTAACATAATGATTATTTATAGGGTTCATTCACATGATTCCCTGCCAGCCAGAGGTTCCTCACACACACACACACACACACACACACACACACACACACACACACACACACATACACACACACACACATGTACGTAATACAAACCTGATGACATTATCGCTTATGTGGCAGAGCTTAATGCACAGAGGTAGGACGGGATGCTAGAGGTCCTCTAAATGGATTAGGAGTATGGAATCCCGGTACCTTGAGCGAAAGAAAAAAAAGAGAGCATCGAGATGCAGGAGTGACTGATTAAAGCGGCGAGAGCGACAGAACATGCTGAGAAAGGAAAAAGTGGGAGAGTGAGGGGCGAAACCGAAGAATGTTCAAAGTGATTGTGCAAGAGTGCAAAATGTCCACAGAGAGCACGAAGGAGAGAGCGCGAGCGGTGTAGTTAATGGATGTAAATTAATTGCTGTCATGTGGATTCTGATCCCAATAAATCAGGGTCAGTGTGGTCTCCGGTGCCATCTCTGCATGGCTGAGAAGAGGCAGGAGGGACATACAAATATACACACAGCATGTGTACATAGGGCTGCAACTGACGATTATTATTGATTAATCTGTCAGTGTTTTTCTCCATTAGTTGTTCCATAAAATGTCAGAAAATAGCGAAAAAGTCAATCAGTGTTTCCCAAAATCCACAATGACATCCTTGATTGTCTTGTTTTGTCCACAACTCAAAGATATTCAGTTCATAAATGAGTAAAAAAACCTGAAAATATTCACATTGAGAGGTTGAAATCAAAGAAGTTTGACATTTTTTCTTAAAAAAATGACTCAAAAGATGAATTGATTTTCAAGATTGTGATTAATTTAGGCTAATAGCTGACAAATCATTGTTTAATCGACTAGTCCAGAGGTTCAGAACCTTTTGTAACTTAAGGCTCCCTTCTGATTATGAAAGAAAAGTGGACATCCTTCCCAAATAAAGGAATAAATATAAACTAATCCATTTTGTGTCACTGCATCAGAGGGACTGTTAACTAGCTGACAGTGACAAAACATGTCTGTCTCTACCTGGTGATGTGTCGTGATTGGTGTGGTGATATTAAACCATACATTTTCACTGAAATTATGCATTTTAATTTTATGTTTTTATTTATGTGAATTATTGAGCATTTTTGGATATAAAAGTAACTAGCATTGTAAATTACCAAAAAAAAAAAAAAAAAAAACTTAAAAAATATTATTTTCACCATTTGGCAGAGCCACTGCCTCCATGGCCACCAGTGGGCCACGGACCAGTGGTTGAGAATGACTGAACTAATCGTTGCAGCTCTATGTGTATGTGAATAAATGCACAAATACGCACGCATATCGCTGTTCAAATGTAATAAAACATGAATCTCAAAATGTTGAACAAGAAACGTGAGAAGTTTTGAGAAATGTTCTGATCCTTGTGGAATTTGTGAAAGAGCTCAGATGGAACTTTGTGCATGAATATATACAAATCAATAAGTCTGCACAAATAAAATCTGTGGAGCCAGAAAAAGTTTGGTAATATATTGTTACACTAGATTGCTGTACTACATATCCACTACCCATTGCAACTGCACATTATTACTGATAACACCACTATTGCACTGCATTACTGTACGGCATTATCATATTATATTAGTATAATCATTATTATTTTTATATTATCTATTGTTGCATTACACTGTATTACAGATACATAGATATATAATATATGATTATATTATGTTATACCATTATATATTTTATATATTTTGTTATACCATACTACACTACATTATTATGTTATTCATTTATCCATTGCAAGTCCACTGTTTCTTTATTTCATGCTACTCCTGCACTGCACTGTCACTTTGGGATTACTAACAGATCTGACAGACGTAAGCTACCTCACACAACTACCATGCTACCTTAATAGACAATACTATTCTAACTGTTTACTGTCTTACACTGTTGTTCTGTTCTGCACTCTGTTGTTGCCTTTTGCACGACTGCATATATTTGTATATATGTATGTACTTTCTGTTATTTTGTCATATGTTGTATGAGACTGAGAGACCAGTGAGAATAAAGTTGAATTTAAATCTTAAATCTTAATAAAATATAAGTCAATGCAGCACTCCTCGAACACTTGCCGCTGCATAATCTGCCTCCATGTGATATTTGGGATCCAGCGTGCCGTGCCCATGCCACATAAGATCCCCCCTTAATCATGAGGAGCTTTTTTGAAAATGCACCTCAAGTCCAAACCGAATGCTGGATGCCAACTGGTGCAGACCTAACTGGGTTATAAATGCAATGTGGTCCAATGAATTAGCCATGCTTATTATTGAAAATTACCACTGTGCTTTCTGCTTAACTAGGCTGCAAAATTGATTTACCTTATTTCCCCAGTCTATGACCATCACAAAGACATCCTGTTATTATGAGGGGCTATGAGTATTATTGTATGTGTTAATCAGAAAATACGTGAACCATGTATTTTAATTACAAATCATACAAGGGCAATTTTAAAAACAAAAGCCTTTTTTAAAAAAATGCCGCGTTGCCCACACATTAAAAGAAGCTGCCATGCTGCAACAACACCAAATCATAATTCAAGAAAAAAAAAAACCTGATGTTAACGTCTCCATAATTTTAAAAAACACATTTCATTCATTACACTTTACAGTACAGTATGCCCCATATTATATACACCGTGTTTTCTTTGATACTGTATGCCCCAAAGCAAATCACTCATGTTCAAACAGTAATATCTGAACATGACAGAAATGGTGCAAAATGGGAAGTAGGTCACATAGCAATTTATTTGACAAAAAGGGATGGGGGTGGGGAACTGGGGCATGGTGTATGCAGAGGCAGCAGCAAAAGGGAAGGTTTTTGGGAATCAGATAGTGTGTGTTTGCATGCGTGTGTCTGTGTGTGGGAGTGATTGTACGTGTGTGACCTGGAAGTGAAGTTACAGGCTGTTACGGTTCATTCAGGAACTGCTTGGTCAGTATGGAATTGAAAAAAATGTCTTCCTGCTGACACATGATCATACATGTTAGTTTTTTGGTATTTAGTAAATATTACAAACCACACACACACACACACACACACACACACACACACACACACATAAACACACACACTCATGAGAGGCTCCACTGCCCACTCTGGAGGAATTGAAACTGATATTGCGGTCACTGGACCATATCAGCACATCTGACACAGAGTGTGTCAGCAGCATTGATCAGCTGTCAATGAACTGCCCAGCTACCCCCAAACCCTGACACAACTAAACACACACACACTGAGCTAGGTGTGTATCGCCACTGATATTTACAGAGTAAATACCCAAAATCCACACAACGCACTGTAAATACATGTATTCCCCTGCACAGACACCCACACACACACTCGTAAGCTCTCTGGCTTCCTCCTGATCCCGTTTAAATCCCGTCATCACTGAACATCACAGCTGTATGATTTGCAAAGTGCAGGAAGGGCCACATACCTCGGTATTCTCCACTGACCTACAGCGCTAAATGCTACAGCCTGGAATGAGCTACACAGTGAGACGTAGTGCTGATGCATTTGCTCAGAGACTCCTCCATTTGTCTTCAGGTTCACCTGCCTCCAGGCCAGAATTTGTGTGTCACTGCTGAAAACTGGGGCGAGGGAAAAAAAGATTTCAACAAAAATGTAAAAGTAGTGCTTTACATAAAAAATAAATTCTGATGATAGGTGGTGAATTGCAGATTTTGAGGTTAAAAATAAAAAAAAATTAATTTAGCATTTCTCCTGGAATAAACGCAAAGTGGGGATTCAGATAATTGTGAAAATAAAAACTAGATTTATATTGATTACTCACAGAGACATTTTTACTACCACTTTACAAGACTAACCTTACAAATGGTTAAAAAAATTGTATTAATTAGGTTGTAACCACTTTATAAATCATGATTAAACAATCATCTCCCCCTGCCAAGAAGTTGCAATGTTGCGATTGCAACAATTAACAAAAATATATCCAGTCCCCTGGAATTTTGCATAGCCTCCCAATTTTGTCCAATCCTCGCAATCTTTCTGCAAATTTGACCAATTTAATAAATAAAATTATATATGTATATATATATATATATATACATAAAACAGGAGGTTTGTCATTGTTATTGACATTTCTCAATTATCTATGCACTTTTATATTTTATAATTCTGTGCTTGCTGTCTTGACAGCTTGGGCTCCAAAAAGTTTTCTGCTTCTTTGTGGATTACCCTCCAGGTGCACTTCTCCCTGTAACAAGATGCCTTTTAATTTTAATGAATTATATATTTTTTAAAACTTTTTTAAAAAGCTGCTATGAAATCAGGCATTTTAAAGGATGCAAAAACTTGTCATAAATAGTCTAAATTTAATACTGATACCTCTATATCCCATACATAAGGTAATGAGACCATCTGCGAGAAGAATCGATATTTCTACATACTTATTCCTAATGCCTGGCACTGGGCCGGATTCTCCTTGAAAACAGATGAAGCAAGTCTGTGTTTACATTTTCTCAGGCAAAGTAACAGTGAATAGTATGTTAGCCAGTTAAAAAGAAGCAAGAGGAATTTTTTATTTACATAATTTTATTTTTGACTTTATATTTTGTGGTTATGGCGGTGGAAACGCAACAGCTTTTGTCCACAGGGGCTCCAAAGTCAACAAAATATGAAAGTTCTTGTTGTAACTTTAAAAAGGGGTTGTGACCAAACCATGTAACTCCAATAGATGTTCAAAATATTGGAAAAACCTTATAGGTCCACTTTGTGTTGTGGTGGGTGTCAGACTGCCGGTTGTTTGTTGATGTTAGCAGAATCTGCTTCCAAGCCAATGTTTGCTAGTGTTGCAAACTGTTGGTGCTGTGGAAGAGCGGCAGGGCACTCAGGAACACACATAAACGTCACATCTTTTGGATTTTCTTGGAAAAACCGTCTTGAGTCCTTTAGAAATCAGTCCACAGGCTGTTATAAGCAACAGAGAAAGTTGGGAAGGTCTAATTTTTTAAGTTACATTACAATTTGCTCACACATAGGAGATACAAAGCAACTGATATATGTAAACTGCTTCACATGGTACCTTTGAGGTCAGACCCATACTGAGGCTACTGAATGCTTAAAATGTGAGAATATCAGTTTCTCTAGAATGTATTTTGTGTTTTCAAATTACAAATTACTTGTATTTTAATTTCTCATACCTGCATTTTTTTATTTTATTGAAATACATTTGATGAGCAAGTATTTGTACTTACTTATTACTAACATTTAGGATTATGATAAGAATAAGATTAACATGTGCTGATGGTGATTAAATGCTAGTAACTTATCAATTAATATGTGAAGAAGCTGACAGGTGTGAATGCTGCTGATGGAGAAGAAAAGGCTAAGCAATAAGATCTGAGGCTTAACGCCACAGATAAATGTGGGCTCACTATTTGGCAAGCAACAGGCCATGGTTGCCTTTTTTAATTTAATGTGTTGTAACAGGTTATTCATGATTTAGAAAGTGTTTAAAATCTATTCAATAACCTAATTATAAACCGATTATAAGGGTAGTCTTTTTGTACAGTGGTACCAACATTTCTGTGTGACACTTCTGCAGAATTGCAATGTGGAACTTCCTCATCCACCCCCCCACCCCCCAAAAAAATGCAAAAAATTGGAACTCATTGTCCTTTTTGTTATTAAAACGGGGAATTTGAAAATAATTAAAAGAATAAAAATAGAGACAATCCTCATAAAGATTGGTGCATTTCACCTAAATATTACACATATACATACAAACAAATCAGTCCGTGGGGGCATCGGGTTTACGTGGCCCTATTTACATATTGAAAGACTATCAACTGTATATACTCTCAACACAATCTAGACAATCTGCACAGACTGCACTGAGGATCTGTAAAGCCACATTAACACATGAGAGAGGCTCTGGAGCACCAGTCTTTTCTAATGACTCGATAATCCGACCCAAATGCTGCCTGCTTGCTAATCTCTCCATCGGATTACCAAACTAGGGACGAGCACTGTCTATTTGTCTCTGCCTGTCTCTCTCTGTCTTCCTGCCTGTCTGTCTCTCGCGGCTTGTCTCTTTGTATAACTGTATTTTTCTCCTTGTATTTCTTTCTCTGTATGATAAAAAATTCTTTCGCTCGCCTCCCTGTGATCCTCCCTTGCTGTCTGCAAGTAGGGTTGCATGCCTGTTTTCGCCCCGCTCTCATCCTCATCCTCACATGTACCAGCTTTTAAAATGGAGAACGGGATAGCATAGCAGGACATCAAAATGCAGTCACAAATCTCTCCTCTTCTCCTCATGCCAACATGCACAAGGGTAAACATGCCTAAACCTAAACATAGAAACATATACAGTAGAGAACGCGTGAAATTTATGGCATGTAATTTATGCCCATAAATAATAAGGTCTGAGCTTTCTCGAAGAAACTGACAAAAAATGACACAAATTGGGAGGAGTGGACGAGTGTTTTCCACCAAAACAAATAAAGCAAAAGGGGACTCATCAAACTCTATCCCTCATAAATGGAAGGCCAGGCTGTCTTTATCGTTCCACCCCAAAGCTCTGCTGCAACGTTATTGTGCATTTCATGTAAACAGATCTAAACTAATGTCCTATTTGTCACACATCAACCATGTCTGATTCTATATATTTACTATAAAACACTGCTGCTGTTCTCTGCCTGCGAGGCCCTGCAAAATGTCTCTTTGATTTTACAGAAATCACTCTTCTGCCTGTGTGTGTGTGTGTGTGTGTGTGTGTGTGTGTGTGTGTGTGTGTGTGTGTGTGTGTGTGTGTGTGTGTGTGTGCATCTGCTTGCATGTGTTTGGACTGAGCCGCATCTCTGTCTTATGTACTGTAGCTCAAACTGCTGTTGACAGTCTGCAAAAACTTTTGACATTTAGCTTTTCACAAAATAGCACTTGACGCAACTAATTCTAACTGAACATGTCTCTGAATTATCCTTCTATACCTGCAGATTTTATGACAGACGGGAGACAGATCGTATTTTCCATGAAAAAATAATATATCAAATTCTGGGATATTTTATCCCGTCCGGGTGTGTAATTCTGCACGATATTGAAATAGATATTTTTAACGCTTTTGCTAAAATGGAGATCAAAGGGTGTGAAGTAAATGTGTGTCAAATCACTACTGGAAAGACATGCAGCCGTTTAGCGTGCATGGTTTTGGTAATGTCTGACAAATATCACACTAGCAGCAGGGACGGAACCAGACGATTCCAACTGGTAACATTGCTTGTAGCTGCAGTCTTGCAGATAACATCAGAAAATTATCACAATGAGTCTGCAGAGAACCAAAAAACAGAGATATATCTATTTGACATTGGTTAAAAAAAAACAAAAAACAGGGTAAACAGCTGGTGGATATACCCTAAAATGTGCTTTGAGTGTTAATGTTCATAAGGCAATTGCTGCACTCATTTTTTAACACTTCAAGCACATACATGTATTAATATATTGATGAACAGTAGGGCTACAACTAATTATTTTCATTGTCTCAATCAATCAACTATTTGTTTAGTCTGTAAAATGTCAAAAAAGGTGAAAAATGTTTACCAACCCCAAAATATTTGGTGCACTGACATAGACGACAAAAGAAAACAGAAAATATTTTGACTTTTTTTTCCTTAAAAAAAAACAACAACCTCAAACTGATTAATGGGTCAGTTGTCTGGTCCATAAAATGTCAGAAGATGGTAGAAATGTTGATCAGTGTTACCCAAAGCACAAGATGATGTCCTTATATTCAGTTTACTGTCAGAGAGGAGAAAAGGAACTAGAAAATGTTGACATTTAAGAAGTTGGAAACAGAGAATTTTGACTTTTGTTTTCTCGGAAAATTACCCTAACTGAATAGTCTTTTATTAAAATACTTGGTGATTAATTTAGTATTGCTAGTGTTCATGTGATTTCTTTTTTTAAATGTCCTTTGCCTCAACTCCTACATGCAGGGCTGCAGATGTAATATGGAAGCACTGTGGCAGAGGTCTAAACAGCTGTAGAAAAATGCTAAAACTAAGACTGACAGCCAATATAAGCAAAAAGTCTTGAATACAATGGGATCAGTCAAAACATGAACTCGTAAAAAAATATACTCATACAGAATGGATCTCTTCCTGCATGGATATGACAGCAGTAGATGTCGACACATTTCAAAATAATGAGAAAGGTTAGGAGCGGGGGTATCGGGATGAGCTAAGTGGTGAAGTGAGGCATGAGACGGGGAAGAGGACTGGAGGGAGATGGAGGAGGATTGGTGAAAAAAAAAAAAAAAAAGAGGTGAGGTGGTGAGGCCCTGGTAGATTCTGTTTAGCGGACGAGTGTGTGTGTTTGAGGCAAAAAGAGAAGGGGAGGAGGGGGGTGTTACTGCGGCTGTCCATTTCCCGGGATCAGCTGATGGCCGCGGATGATGGAGCGGAGAGGGGTCAAGGGTCAAAGCCTTGCATTGTCAGCCTAGCCCTGCTCTCCCGTGGGGGCTCCCTCCTCTGCTCCCCCTCCTCCACCCATCCATCCATCCATCCCCCCGCTGCTGCCTCCTGCACATTTACATACATTTATCAACACTGCGCGTCGCCGTGGCGAGGATGCACCGCATGCATTACTGGCTGGCTACCCCTGCAGTCTGCGCCGCCCGCCGCCGCTGCAGCTTGTGCGTGTTTGTAAGCATTTTATATTGTGTTCAGGCGCTGGTGCATGATACATATAAAACGTGAATGTGTGTATATGTAAGTGTCTACATGCACATCTGTGTGTGTATGCAGGACAGGCCTCCCATCCCCCCCCACCACCACACCACCACAGCATTAGGACTCCCCTCCTCACCCCTCGTCCCCCCTCCCATTCCCAGCACCACCACCACCCCCCCCACACACACCTCCCCCCACTTTGCCTGTGTAATCCCTGCCAGCTGGCCCCGTTGGCTAATCCCTCTGCACTGATCAGCTGGGCCACGCATCCAGTACGGGACAGGACAGGGACAGGGGCAGATAGGGGCGGGACGCTCTGTTGGTGTGTGTGTGTGTGTGTGTCTTTGCATGTGTGTGTGCGTGCGCGTGAGGTGGGGGGTGGTGTCGACCAGAAAGCATAAATTGAAGCCCGTGCCTTCGCCTCGGCGCAGTGTGTCTGTGTGTGAGCCAGTTGCCTGTTCCTCCTCGTCCGTCCATCCCTTATCTCTGTCCTTCTCCTCCTTCTCCCTTGGATCCTCATACATATATACCTTACCTGGCGTATATATGTATATTTTAAACATCTTTGGGCTTTTTTGTCTTCCTTTTTGGTTTTGTCTTGAGCAAATGGATTTTTCTGATGGTGGTGCCTGGGTTAGAATTTAGTTTTTTCCCCCCCTGACTGCATGCGTGACACCTGCCTGCCTGCCTTCCCGTCCCTTCAGCCCCCCTTGTCCGCCATCCCACCACCACCACCACCCCCCGTGTTGTGCCTGCTCCCCTTGCTCCTCTTCCCAACCCACAAGGACCTTCACAGGATGGAGCTGCGCAGTCACAAGCTACAACTACAGCAACAACAATAACAAAACCAGGACCAAAGGAGGACCTGAAGGAGGAAATACTCTGCTGCAGCTCCTCTTGCTTATTTTTCGCCTCGTCTTTAGAGAGGAAGGATATATTTGATCTGAGCAAACCCTATCCTATTTGCGCTATAGGCAAATATAGAAAAGGAATTGAGCACAGTGGTCAAGAGTTTTAAAAAAAGAGGGATTTTAAATGTAAGAGTTGCAGCTTTTCTGGATGTGAGAGTCAAGAAGCTAAATTTTGTGCTTTTTTATTTACTCTTTGCTAAATTATTCATTTGTGTCTGTTAATTAGAGGCTGGAGTTATTTAGATCCTGTTTTCCAGTCTGTACATGGCTATAGTTACATGCGCAGAGTGCACACAGAGAGGAGAGAGAACAGTAGAGAAGAGATGGAGAGTAGGAGGGAGGGAGAGAAGGAGGGAGGGTAAAGGGGGGAGATAACGACACAGCTTTACCAACTGTAATGAAGAACTGCTTGGTCCTGATTAAACCGTACCAAGCTCTTAACCAGGAGCGGTGGAGGCAGTGCTATGGTGAGGATAAGACATAGCGGTGCATCGCAGTGTGTACTCATAAATATCTAGTCGTCATCCTTTGTTTTGCTCTGAGGGGGAAGATGGTCTGCAGGAATGGTAGCAATCAGGTAGCCGGGCTGCTGCTGCTGCTGCTGCTCTCTTTATGGTGCAACAAAGGTAGCTTCGCTCTGTCTATCTCTGTGCTCTTCTCTCTCTGTGGTGCTTTTTAACGATGTGCTGTAGTATGTGTATATACAGAGAACGCCTTAATGCTGCAACTGCTGCTTTGATGATCACTAGATGTATTTCTTTTTGTTCACATTTTGTTGCTGGAAACCCTTTTCTTGCACATGCATGCATTCACACACTCTGGGCTGTTCAGTCAATATCACTGGCTTGTATCATATATGTTTTTTTTCCTGTATTGTCTGTATATTTCATTGCAAAGAGAGAATGCATGTTGGTGTGGGATTAGCATGCAATGTACTTTGACGTGCGGACGGACCGCATAGCCGAGGAAAGATCACAGGTGAGGAGGAGATAAGGAAGGAAAAAGTCAAACACTGATGGACTGAGAAAATGCTACAATAGGATGCACTTTTAGGGACAGTGTTCGTGTTGAAAAATCGCTGCACAATGTGAATGCAAAGGAGGTGAAAGTGTTGCTAAAAGCAGGGTAAGTGACCAGAAGAGAACAGGATATGAACATGCTGCAAGTTTGGGTTTGAGCTCTTTGTGTTCACAGTGGACCTTGATTTAATTTCAATACAATTAAGGCACGCGGTGAATGCCAAGAGAGAAGCCACAGTCTTCAGTCGCTCACCTGAGAGGACACTGGTAACTGCACAGATGGACGTTCACTACAATCCTATGAGATTAACAAGCAATGACAGTAGTTGCAATGACTGAAGAATTAGGCGAAGAGGTGACAGAGCAGTGACCTAAGACAGGTGCACAAATGTAGGAGAGACATAAAGGAAACATACGCCATTATCAGTGGGCACCAGTCTAAGAAATATACTGGTTTCCATAATGACAGAACAGACAGAGCCGTAGGCAGCCTACCAGTGTCGGTCCTGTGGCCAAATGGACAGAGGGATCACACCAGGGGGATTTGCCATGTGGTGACGGAGGGCCACTTCAAAGGTCTGTGTGTTTACGCATGAGCGTGCACTTGCCCTGTCTGAGAGGAACATGGAAAAACAGGGTGAGAGTCCTAGAAGCGCATGATGTTGTAGAAGAATTACTGTTTGGCCTCATAAAAAGGCAACAACCTCCTGAATCATCCTCATGCATGCTGATTTATTTTATTCCAACTGAGCATATCTCCACGACCATCAAATACAGCTTCTGCACTTTATTTTGAAGTTAAATCAAGGCATAATTTTGAAATTTTTGTTTGTGAATTTCACGCTTTTGTTTGTGTTTTTGTTGCTGCAAAAAAGTCTCAATAAAGAAGTCATTTCATGGACAACATTTCTATTTGTACGATCTAGTATTTCTTTTCAAAGTAAAATAAAAAAAAGGCCCAAAGCACACCATCAAGTAATTTAAATAATGAGCTTCATTTCAACTCCTATAATCACAGAGCTGCATCAAATGATTCGAGCTGTAAAGCGCTGTAGGCGATGGAGATGTGAGTTGACCTACATCTCGGATGATGGAGGCAGAATAAGCAAATAAAAAAAAATTTAAAAAAAAGAGAAAGAAAGAAAGAAATTGTGGATTTTTGCATAGATTCTTTTCGATATGTTTTACTTACTGCAGCTTTAATTCAAGATTTTTTTAAATGGCTAGTCTATTCAAAATATCACTCAATGTGTTTTTTGTGGGAAAAATAGATAAAATCATCACAAAACAATCTTTTCATTAGAGTAAGCACAAAATCCAGGCTAGCAAGATCAGTTTCCCCCCGAGAATACATCCTGCATCTAAATTATTCCTATATGCTTCTTTATGTTGGATGACATTTCATTATTGCCTGTCACCTCCACACAAATAGAGCGTGCAGAGGGCAAGTGTGCCACATATGTTGAGACAGAGGTCATCAACTGTTTTCTTCGCCCCGTCTACACATTATGCATTTTCAAAAACTCTCAATAGAATTGGGACACGGGGAGAAATGAGGGGGTAACACTCAATATGTCAACAGTGCAGGACCCCTGGCGATGGAGAGCAGGTGACCGTGCGTAGACCCCCCTCACATGCGAAAAACATTCATCATCATGATATATTCGTATTCCTAAATAGCCTGCTTTTTTTTTTCTTATAGCTCCCAGTGCGTTTAGTTATGATGCAAAATTATGCTGATAAATTGATGACAGGTGTGAAAATATAGTATATACAGGGCATTTCTGTCCATGCTTAAAAAGTAAACAAAATAAAATAAATTTAAATCACTTCAAATTTAATTCCAATATTGAAGAAAAACATGATGATATTTATGGAACTTGTAACAGCCTTAATTTGAAAAATACAAGTAAAATCATGTTAAAGTGACTGAACATGAACGATTTTATTCTATTAAAAATAAATCAGTTACCAGCTATTGTCCCATATTGCTGCATTTTTCAGCTTTTTTCTCCTTTGATTATTAGAGGCAGGCTCTCTGAAACAAAACGCACGCAAAAGAGAGAAGAAATCTAATTTAGTCATGTAAATAGAGGTCGGGTTGGCGACATGGTGAAGCGTCACTAATGGAAGAAAGAGATGGATGCCTTATGATAATGAGGGGAAAATAAAGCAGAACCATGACCTTGCAGAGCAATATGAACCCACAGACACAACACACCTAATGTGTAGCCTAGCACTTAGACTGAACAATGCTTTCTATAGGACAAAATACAATAAACAAATGTTTTAAATATTTATACATTTTCATTTTTACAGAAATGCTGGGTTGCAGTCTGATATTTGAAGTGTTAAACAAGTACTATATAATCGTGTCAATGAGTCAAAGCAAAGGGAATACAAAGTGAATTGCTGCTTGTCATATTATATTGTTTTTATGAATATATTATTTTTTAATTGTGTACTTGTTATGTAGCCTATTCAGTTAAGATTCTGCACATGAAAAAAAAGCAAGAAGTCCTGTGCACACACACACACACAAAACAGTAAGGAATTTGTCTTTTCAACACTGCAGGGCAACTTAGTCTCTTTCTCCATCTCGTCCATGCATTTAGCTTGGTGTGTGCTCTGAGATGCGAGTGCTGCTGACCTCCTCCCCTCCTCTTCTTCGCCTTCAACCCCCTCCTCCACCACCACTTTCTCCCCATGGTCCCATTTCCCTTTCTTCTCCTCCATCGTCTCGGTGCCTCTATCTGCCTCTTTTATGGCCGTTCATTTGCATCCCAGGAGGGGCTAACAGGCGTCCCCAGAGAGGCACAGATAAGGGTCACAGGAGATCCCCTCGAGGCAGCGTGTTTGCCACGCACCCTCAACGCAGACACGACACGTGCCGTCGACCCCCCCCCCCAGACACCCGCACAATACACACAGTCCTTCTCTTACCAAGACACTTAAGTCCCAAAAAAGCTGAGTGATGGCCTCAGATTTTCCTCTCCGAATTTGAACACCAGTAAATCACCATGCACCCAACTTTTTGCAGCCATAGACTTTTAAAAGAGGCCTTTTTGTTACCTACATTGTCATGAAATTATAATTATTATTATATAAAGGTCATTGTTGTATAGGCTGTGGTTAGCCTATATTCATCAGTTTTATATAATAGTCTACACCAGGTAGTCCAGCGTGCAGAGCTGGAGGGCAGTCATAATTTGGACTTTTCCAATAATGTGAACTAATGAAACCACCATTTTCATCTGTATAATCTATGCAAAATTTTGTGTGAATTAAGCCATCAGCGTACATTATTTTATGCTATCAATGAAAGCTAAATTCACAGAGGATATAATCATATCTTTGACATATAGTCTAAATTAAAAGCATGGATTTTTGTGTAGAACCTCATGATTTTTAATATGATTTATATAGACTTAGCCTACGTGATTTTTAATGTTTGCAAAATAACAGTCTAAACCAGTGGCTCTCAGAATGATCAGGTTGGTGTTCGTGACCACACAAAAATATAACCTAATCTACAACCTACATAATAAGATCAATTCTACTGCATATTATATCACTGGTGCAGGCGACGTAATTTAAAAATCATTCCCTTGTATAAAATACGGCCCTCATTTCCCATAATGCTTGCTGGACTAAGTAGTTTAAGTTTGCTATTCTGCATTACAAAATGCAAATGTTATTTTTTGTTGGTACTGCCTGCCACAATATTTTATTCTATTCTGTTCTCCATGACCATCTGGCACTGGACGTTCTGGCCCCCAGTTTGAAAACCACTGGTGTAAAAACACCTAATATGACATAGATTTAGGCTTCTTATAGACCTTTTTCAAAGCAGCCAATTTGACATGAAATAGTAGAGTTAACATAGTCATTACCAATCATACTAATTACGGTTCCGTTCCATTCAGGTCAAACAGAGTCAGGGTGCTGCTATTGTGCATGTTGGCTCGCTGAAAAGGCTCTGCTACACTAAATGGAACCCCAAATTATGAACTTATGAAACTACCTACCACTACCTCAGCATAGCATATGCAACATTTGTCAAGGATACATGATTTTAAGTTCATACATTCACAAAGGATATATAATCAATCTTAAATCAATGTACGCTAGATTAAAAGCAGGGCGTTTGTGTAGATCTTTCTGAAATTTATAATTTATAGGCCAAACCTATGTCTTTCAATTTTTTAATGTTTGCAAACACACTAGTCTGAGCAAATCTAACATAACAAAGCTTTACACTACTTATAGACCTTTTCACAGCAGCCATTTTGACATGAAATAGTAAACACAGGTTTCACTAATTTTAATAATCAAAAAACAAACAAACAAACAAAAAAAACTTAGCCTGTGGGAAGGTCATCAATTTTGGAGGCAGGCCTGCCAGTTTATTTGTGGATTGTGGTTTCATGGGCCCAGATAAATCTGAAATTTATTACATTTCATTTGTGTCTTGCTTTTGTAGGTATTTAATGATTTCTGCACTTAAAGGCCTCATAAACCCATCAAATCACAAGAATATAGGCCCACATAGCACTGATAAATTACCAACACTGTACCAAAAATACATTTTTGACTGGTTATACTGTCGGTAATAATAGGCAATGATTTAGTCGGTAAAAAACAAAACCGACAATATAACAGATTAAAAAGTCTTGTGTACCTTCAGAAGGCCTCGATGCTGGGACCCGTTTTGGAAACCCGTCTGAAGAGTCTGTCCTCCGGTCAGGCGAGAAACTGAACAGCAGTAAGTGATGCTGTGTCTCCCTCTTGTGGCCGCCGCGTGTAGTACAACCGCACTGAGGAGGAGAGAAAATGGCGGATTGCAGATAATTTCCTCAACAGTCATTTGCACACACGCAGGTATGCCAGCTAGGCATATTTTCATAACTTTTAAGATAAGCTATAGACATTTTTCATATTAATATGAAACAGTAGGCTAAACACAGGTGTTACCGATTTGACGTCCTGTTCCATTTAGTGCAGTAGAGGCTTTAGAGTGAGTCAGTGAGACCTGAGTGGAGTGGAGCCTTAATTAGTATCATTGTTAACACCTGTGTTTACCCTATTTTATGTAAGAATGGCTGCCGTGAAAAAGGTCTATATATTACTATAAAATACATGTGACAGCGCTTTGAGCAGTAATAAATTTTATAAGTCTGTATTATAGGGGTGTAAATCACAAATTTCATCACGGTACAATATTATATTGACTCTTAAGACAACGATAGGATAGTTGCTAATCAAAGTGAGCCACAATACGATTCCAGGGGCCTGTGGATCTACAGCCAATATACGTCTATTTTTTCACATGTACTTACATTGGTGTGAACTCAAAAAACAGCAGCAAATTATTATTAAACAATTATGACCAATAACAGTTGAGCATGCTTGGTACCTGGTGGAACCTCGGTCAACTCTGTCCTTTCCTATACTATGCGCTAGGTTTGTCTGTTGAATAGAAAACATTTTAAGACGGTCAAAAGATGTTGCTAAGAGACCTGTCAAAGCATCGTTAAGTTAGTAAATGCTATCAAATGCTAGCTGATATCAGCTACCAGATTTAACTAGCAGGCAAATAATTAATGTAAATTGGCTAGCTAGAGGTTTTTTTTCCTACAGAACAAAATAGTGGCTAAATAGCTAACTACACATCGACATAGATTAGCTGGCTCGTTAGCCAACTTAAGATATGACTATTTGTAGCTTTTGCAATTTCCCCAGCAATGTCTTTAAACCATCTTCAAAATGTAGTTTTCGTTTCAACATAGACAGGCCAACCACATGGTATATGCAATCACAGGAAACAAAGAAAGAGGAAAGTTGACTGAGGTACCCAAAGGGGCAGGCCTTATGAAGGGTACAGCGATGAAATAGAAACTTTCAACTAACTAGCCTTGCAAACGTAGGGGAAACTACGGTGGCCGCAAAACTCGCGCAAAATGCTGAAGGCCATCTATAAGTTTCAGTAGTCTGTTCTGGGCTAGTGTAGAATAAAAACCACTCATTCTAAGGTAACAAAAATAATTCTTATTTTTGGTTGATCATTTCTGCCAATAGATCCCCCTAAATGTTACACCTAACCTTTAAAGACAACCATACAGATAGACATTTTTACTTTGCATTGATCAACTGGATTGTTGTACACGGAACTGAAAGATCAATCCAGATCAGTGTTATCATTACACCCCTACGACATTACAGCAAGTATGGCCACAAAAAAAGTGTAGCATGGTGAAACCAGATTTTACTCATCGAGGACATCCAAACAGGTATTATGTTAGACCTGCTGCAAGGACAGGGATTTAACAAAAGTACAGCAGACCACCCTTGGGACTTACAAGAAAGAAAACAGTCTAATAAGGATAGTAACCCAGGCACACACCACTTTGTGGAGCATCTTTATTATGCCACAAATAAAAGCCAGTAGTTCTGAAAGAGGACCTTGCGTTTTTTTTTTTTTTACTCACCAACAATGACATTCTGAAAATGGTGGAAGCTGATTGTGATATTATAGTATGTATAGTTGGCTGAGCAGACAGAAATGGGAGTGTGGAGGACAAGGCAGGTTTGGAAAGTAGAGAGGTTAAGAAATGCAGGGTACAGTGGTGTGAAAATCTAAGTCAGGATAGGGAGTGGACGGGTTGAGTATGAAGGTTAGCAGAAAAACATTCGTTCATATACCCATGTGGGAAAAGAAAAACAGATGAAAAGAATGCACAGACACGCTGCATGACAAAATTGCTTTACACAGTCAAACAAGGGGAATGCACACCAGTTCTGCTGAATATACCACATTTATTACTTTTGAACTGATTAATAGAAAGAGTGGGGGCAAGGCCACTCGCATCACTGTCTTTAGAAAACTGAGGAAGGAGAAAAAAAAACAAAAAAACAAGAAAACAGCCCAAAGCAACGATGAATTAACTTGTCCAAGAGAAAGAAAGAGGGTAAATAAAGTCCAATGAAGACTGTTAACAGAGGGCCCCAATTTTTTCAGACCATAAAATTATACACTGAGCAAGTCTCATCAACTTAACATTTCTTCTGCTTTCAAACTCTTGACCCCCCTTTCCCTACTATTCCTCTCCAGAGCCTCCAGACCCTACCTTCCCCGCACACTCCGTCCAAAACACATGCGAAAACAAAATAAGAGGGCCATTCTGAACATCTGCAGTCCTCTCAAACAAAAACATGGCGAGCATGTACGAAACAGATTCTGGAGTGAGCGTCGTTGACAACTGCCTACGATGAAAATCCACTGAGGAGGAGGAAACTCCACTGGGTCCTGGTTGAAGATGTGAGCATCCTCAGAAGACAGAAGGGGATGAAGGGGGGAGTAGGGGGGTGTTTACAAAGAAAATGAGACAAACTGCCCATTCTTGACTTTGGGACACTATTATAAGCAAACACTACAAATTTCTATTGGATTTGTGTGTTTGTGTGAGAATTACAGACTTGCTCTTGGACCATAAAAACAGAGGATGATCCTTTCATTTAAAAAAGGAAGAAGCAGCATACAAGGGGGGAAAGCATATGTAGTGGAATGGGGTGGGGCAAAAAAAAGATTTCACCTAAGGATGCTATGCATTTAGTTGTAGTCCTATGAATAATCGTTTCCTTTTCTTTTTACTACAAGTTCGAAGTAAGTCTTTAAAGTCAAAAGAAATCAAGAAAGTCTTCATTTAGTTTTTTTTGTCCTTAGTTAATTCTTCACCCCTATTAAAATTTCTTAGAGAGATCTGGATGTAATGATGTAATGGGGTGGAGAGGGCTTTAGGGGTGGCCATTGCAGTCTTTAGACCAAAGCACCAGCTGTTACTTGACTCGTCCTTGGCGCTCCTAGAACACAATCAAAAAGACAGCATGTTACACACGATGACAGGCAAAATATTTGTATTTTCAAACTTAAACCCCAATCCCAAAAGGTTGAGATGTTACAAAAAAACAATATTTCATGTTCAAACTGATTAACTTTTTCTGTAAATATACACCCATTCTGAGATTGATGCCTGCAACATGTTTCAAAAAAAGTTGGGAAGGGGCAACAAAAGACTGGGGAAGCTGTGAAATGCTCAAAAAACACTTGTTTGGAACATCCCACAGGTAATCAAATTAACTGGTAACTGGCGATAGTATCATGACTGAATATGAAAGAGGCATCCTCGAAAGGCTCAGTTGTTCACAAGCAAGGATGGGCTGAGGTTCACCACTTTGTGAAAAACTGCGTTGGCAAATAGTCCAACAGTTTAAGAACGTTTCTCAAAACAAAATTGCTGGAATTTAGGGACTTCACCATCTACAGTCCATAATATTGTTAAAAGATTCAGGGAATCCAGAGAAATCTCTGCATGTAAGGGACAAGGTTGAAAACCAACACACACCTAAACCCACATAATTGTATAAATAATACTACATGGGCTTGGGAAAACTTTTGAAAACCGTTGTCAGTAAACACAGTTTGTCACTGCATCTACAAGTGCAAGTTGAAACTCAACCTATCAATGACATCCAGAAACGCTGCCGACTTCTCTGGGGCCCGAGCTGTCTGAGATGGACTTGTAACAAAGTGTTACAGTGTGCTGTGGTCTGACGAGCCCACATTTCAGATTGTTTTTGGAAATCATGATGTCGTGTCTTCGGGGCCAAAGAGGAAAAGGACAAGCCAGATTCTTACCCACGCTGACTTCAAAATACAGCATCTGTGAAGGCTCCATTAATGCTGAAAGGTACTTAACAGGTTTTGGAACAACTGCTGCTATCTGGACAGCGTCTTTTTCAGGGACGTCCCTGCTTATTTCAGCAAGTCAATGCCAAGACACATTCTGCATGTGTTAAATAATGTGGCCACATAGTAAAAGAGTTCAGGTACTAGACTAGCCTGCTTTAAGTCCAGACCTGTCTCCCATTGTAAATTTGTGACACATTATGAAGTGCAAAACAGACAACAGAGAC
>JAJHUR010135896.1:0-46410 GCA_027495735.1 Lutjanus campechanus | reverse complement strand
TTTCATTTTTAAACTCGTACAGTGTATCCTGATTTATGTTGCGTGTGTGTGTGTGTGTATGTGTGTGTGAACGTGCACATGTGTGTGAAGAGCCAAACAGCCAAGGGCTCTCCGGTTTGATGGCTTTCTGTTATGACTCCATTATGCTGATGGCTTTGGTTCTGTTCCAGCTCTCTATGAGTGTGTGTGTGTGTGTGTGTGTGTGTGTGTGTGTGTGTGTGTGTGTGTGTATGTGTGTGTGTGTGTGTCTGAAGGGTGGCAGGAAAACACTCCTCAGCATCATTAAGAATTGTGGAAGCGTCTCTACAGAGCCTGGCTCGCCCCTAAAGTTCTTGAACCTTTGAAAAGCACTGCTCTTGGGGCGCCTTTCTTTTCTTTTTTTTCTTTTTTTCTTTTGGCATCTGGAACTAAATTTAGTCCGAAATGCAAGTTTTGTTCCTGAGTTCCTCAAACGGTTCTTAGCTCCCAATGAAAATTAAACTAAATTTAGGTTAAAATGATCATTTATTGACAATCTTTAGACACTTTAGAGACACCACTGTTCTGTAACCCTGTGACATCACTGACAAAACTGTGTTCACACAAACACAGCAGGACCAGGACTGATGAATACTATTTATCCAGTACTTCTGACTTTAAAAAAAGTCCCACAAGGCAGTTAAGGAACTATTGCTGGTTATTTGTGGATTTCCATTACATTTGTTTGTTCTTACTTAAAAGACCAGTGTGTAGGATTTAGTGGCATCTAACAGTGAGGTTGTGCAACCCCGATTAAAACCAGAATGCAATGATTTACAAATATTTTTCAACTTGTGTTGACTTTAATACAGCACAAAGACAAGATATTTAATGTTCAACTTCTAAGTACACACTCATTATGAATTTAATGCCTGAAACATGTTTCAAAAAAGTTGGGACGGGGCAACAAAACACAGGGAAAGTTGTGGAATGCTCATGAGACACCTGCTTGGAACATTCCACAGTTAAACAGGTCAGTTGGTAGCAGCTGATAGTACAATGACTGGGTAAGAAAGGAGAATTATTGATTAATAGTAATTCCATCATCTAAGACATTAAAAACATTAAAAGATTCAGAGAATCGGGAGAAATCTCTGCACGTAGAGGGCAAAACCAAAAAACAGCAGTGAATGCCCATGACCTTTGACCACTGCATTGCAAACTACATTAAAAACCCACATAATTTTATAAAGGATACTACGTGGGCTCAGGAACACTTTGTAAAAGCATTGTCAGTATACACAATTTGTCGCTACATCTACAAATACCAGTTAAGACTGGGGCCCGAGTTCATCTGAGATGGACTGATGATGGATGACAAGTCCACATTTCAGAATGTTTTTGGAAATCAAGACCTTTGCATTAAAGAGGAAAAGGACCATCCAGATTGTTACTAGCGCTTACTTCTAAAGCCAGCATCTGTGATGGTATGGGGGTGTGTTAGTGTCCATGACATGGCTGGCTGTCACATCTGTGGAGGACCCATTAATGCTGAAAGGTACACAGGTTTTGGAGCAACATATGCTGCCATCCAGATGATGTCTTTTTCAGAGATGTGCCTGTTTATTTCAGCAAGACAATGCCAAGACACATTCTGCATAATGTTACAGCAGCATAGCTTTATAGTAGCAGAGTGCAGGGACTAGAGTGGCTTGTCTGCCTACCACTGAAATTGTGTGGTGCATTATGAATAATCAAGTATATCAAACAAGAATGAGAAAGAATTTCACTTTCAAAACTACAACAATTAGTGTCCTTAGTGTTTTTAAAAGAAAAACTTTTGCATCACAGTGGTAACCATGACCCTGGCCCTGTTTTTGGAACATGCTGCAGGCATCAAATTCAGAATAAGTGTATATTTACATAAACAATACAAGTTTTAAAATGAAATATCTTGTCATTGTAGGGTATTCAATCGAGTGTGGGTCAAAGTTTTTGCAAATCATTGCATTCTCTTTTTATTTATGTTTTACACATTTCCACTATTATAAATGTAGTTCACTACACAACTCCAACTGCCCTTGTAGCTGCTTTGTAACTCTTACACGAGTGATGTGAAATTCTCTGTAACTCATACACACTTTATGTTTGTAACATCTCACATACCATTTCTTAAAGCCACAGCTGTATCCTGGATGTTGGCTGTAAAAAGGAGACAAAAAGCAGCAGAATAAGCCATGAGAGCTGTGTTATTGTAAGTTACTGTGCAGTATTGCATGAGACATTAGCCTACTTTTGTTAATTATGTTGGACAGTTGTGTGTTTGTCATTAATTTAAAGTTTTAAAGGAGGTAAAGTGATACGACAGACTCGCCGCAGAGCTGTTCTCCAGCATGTTGCAGTTAATCTACAAATATTGCACATACATTATTTCCTCATTAAAGTACAGTATGTCTTTGGTTGTTGCATAATATGTCCTCCTTATACACACACTGGTCATTGTGTGTGTGTGTGTGTGTGTATGAGTTTGTTCCAGGCTTCTTCATCACTGCTACACCAGGAAGGTCCAGTCGCTGGGTGTGCGTCCACACTGTAAGAGAGCAAAGGTCATGAAAAGGTTACAAGTGAGTCCTCCAGGGGCCCAAGCAGTAAAAAAAAAAAAATCTCACTAAAGCACTAAACATCTCTGCCGCTGCTTAATTGCGAGCAAAACACAAATCAAAAAATGAAATCAAATATCCGTAAGCAAATCTGCAAACTCAGCCACCAACAGAACACAACACAACAGAGAGAAGGAACTATAATAAAAATCAAAACAAAATGTTCCCCAATCCGTGACAGCCGCGGAGACAAATCCAATTATTTGTGTCTCATGTTGCAAATTTGTTCTAATGGTCGAAGTGAGAAAGTAAATAAACGCCTGCGAAGGGGAAACAAAAGAATGTGATTTCTAATTAACTTGAAAGAGGAACAGCAGGGCGACTTAGTAAACCCATCTTTCATCTGCTGCCTCAGACCACTCGTTTGTTTGTTGCACAATGTTGTCTTCAAGAGGGGCGGGAGGAGGAGTGTGTGTGGGGGGATAACACCGCACTGCTTCCCTCCAAATGAAATGTCAACAGATTTAACAGTGCCGCGGAAGGAGCGCAGCGTTTTCCAGCGTTTTGTCGATTTTATTGTTCATTAAGCTTCACTGCCGCCCCTTCTCCGCTCCTCTCCCCCCCGACAAATCTTCTTCCTCCTCCTCCTCTCCCACTTGTTCGAGGCTTCATTTGCAGCATCTTGGCTTTGAAGATCACAAAAGGCTGAGGCAATAATTGGGTTTGTGCAATTACAGCGAGCTTAATGAGAGAATTCAGGAGTTTGTCTTGCCCCTATCTCCAACTCTCCACACTTCACCATTAGGCCCGGCAGCTGGCTCGCTCTGAAGCACTGTCAACGAACAGAGATGCTATCGGAAATAAAGATGTGGTCAACACATTTATAACAGCACATCACGCATACATACGAGGCCTGGATGATGGAGAGAGCAGATATGCTAATCGCTTGTCTGCCCCAGACTGACCAGAAAGACGAAACAACAGGAAACACAAACAGTAAAGAGAGCAGAGGAGACAAAGCAAAAGAAAAGAAGACAAAATCACTAGCTGAAGAGATAAGACATGTCAACTCATCAAAGGGTTTAGAGGACGTTGAGGAGATCAGGAAAGAGCCACTCTCTGCTCACGTAATTTAGACGTGGAGGCCTGCAGGGCATCCAGTGCAAAATTAGTGAAATAATCAGCTTGTCATACAAGCAACTAAACAAGCACACACTGACCTTTAATTCTGCCCCACTCAGGAATATTTGTGAAAACACTGGTAAACCAGAACTGCCAAGTCTGTTTGCTGAATCAAATCAATTTTGTTAGGCTTAGTACAAAGATTTAAAATCACTAACTGTGTGTTATAAACAGTTTGTTCATTGTTGAGCAATTGCATAACTAGGACATGAACAACACGGACATCACCAGTTCAGTCATGGATTCTAAGCAGCATCAGAACAACTATTCAGATCCTTCTCTTGAGAAAAAGTACAACAATGTAAAAAAAAAGTACTCCATTACAGTTTAAGGTTGTACATTAAGGAATAAGAATAAGTAGGACTTGTCAGTTGCTGTTTGTAAGCACATCAGACAAACAGAATGATAGAGTTGAGTAAAGAATGTTGTACTTCCACCGCCTCTGCTGATATGTCATTATAAATGACATTGTTAGATGATACATCAATGTGTAGGTAGCATTTTACTGCTGAAGCTGCTCGAGGTGCAGCTAGTTACATGTACAGTTACCAGACCCCCTCCAAAGAGTCGAAAAATAAATATTATGGTATTTGTTTGATGATTAATGGGGTAGGAAAGAAGAAAAAACAATGTTCTGTTACACAAAATTGTATTAATGTTTTAGACATTTTTTTTTTTGGGTCATTATTTTTTTTCTGTGAAATGTTGGATAAATTCTTCTCTTTAAATGAAAATATGAGATAAGTTTAAAAGAAAAATGTCTCTTTGGTGGAACTGCTAACAAGTCATAGACATCTGGAAATGTGACAAGACACATTTTTTCTTGTTAATCTTTAACAGTGTATTGCATTTCATAAGCCCACCATTTTGTTTTGTTTTTATGTGAAATCCTAATCTGGAAAGTAACCAATGTTGTGAGTTGTTAATGTTTAACCAGGGCGATGGACCCAGCTTGAACAACTCCTTTGGTTCTGGAAAGTTATTTTAAAAGTTGGAAAATCATTGATCCAAGATGTTAGTTTACTGAAACTGAAACTTGAAACTTCCACAGACCTCAGTCAGATAGGGATCAATGAGTCAGGCAGACCAGACTAACAACAACACAACAAACAACAATAAACAAAACAACCTAAACAACAACAAAACAACTCCTCTGCCCTTCCACTCTGGATGGTTTTGGATAGGAAGGGGGATGCATTTTGGTTATTTCGTTAACAAGGGGGTTGGCAACCCCGGTCATCCATCCTTAAACTGCCTACCGAACATAGTGGTACACTATGTCCTTTTCAAATGTTGTGGCATAAAGGTATGAAATGCCATTAAAGGGAAATACTCAAGTAAAGTGCATGTACCTCAAAACTGTTGTTCATGACCTGAACACAGCTAGTCAGCTCCACAGCTAAACAGAAAGAATAAAGACTAAAGCTAAAGGGTCCCTCAAGTCATTCATGGGGTCTCTCTCTCTACTTTCAAAAGATTATAAAGTTTTCACCCCTGTGTGTTTGTTAACAACATATCTCAAAAAGCTGCAGATTTTTAAAGTTTGGTGGACAAAGACCAATTGCCTTGAGGATTTTTGTGTTTTCATGTAAGCTCTGCTGCAGATGATGTGCAGAAAAATAGAGAGAGATTTGCATTGCGTGTATGTGGCCACATAGGAATTTAGTTTATGCTCTCATTTGTTTTGACTCATGAATGGAAAGAATACCCATGTTTGTTTAGTATGACTTTTAAAATCACTTGTGAAATTGCATCATGTGTTTAAAGCAAAGAGTCACACCAGTTATCCAATTGTTTGGAAGATATAAAAAGACTTACAGGTCAAGCACAACTGATTTTTCTTAGAAACTTGATCTTTTGGAGACAAACAAACCTTTAAAGAGGCTGACATTTAGTCCAAGACCTTTTCAGTCCGATCATGATTCAACCCTTTCAGGGCTTATTCCAGTACGAGCTCATATCCCCACTAATAATAGGCTCATCGCACAGCACAATAATAGAAAGTCAGTGATACACAACACGCTCATTAACGCAAATCAAGCCCTCAGCGAAGAACATTATGAATGTGTTTAAACCTGCAGTGCTCTGTGGACTGAAGAGGTGGTGTGTTTGTAGGCCATATACAATATTACCAAGTCATTACTCATTACCTAATAAAGTATTTCACTTATTATGTACTCACAGGCAAGATAATACATGCAGTAGGTGTATAATGAATAAGGACCGATGGGAGTTTGTGTGTAAACAACTTAATGCTTTTATCTCATTGAGTTACATAATAATCACTCAGATAACAGCCATGTAATGCAATTATGTAGATGCATGATAAGTTAATATTTGGAGGGAGTATTTGTTTTTGTTACGACTTTCTTTTCATCGACCATATTTTAAACATCAGTGAAGCCTTTTTATTTTTGGTCACTAAAAATGTGAGCACTGACATGGCTGACATGTGACAAAGCACAAATGATCGAAGTTATTGTTATTTAGTCCCACTGCCGCTCGCACTCCCACCTTTTATTTTGTAGGATGCTGTTCCAAATTTTTCTCCTCCAATCACATCACCCAATGCTTTATTCAAAGTAACCTATTACTACAGGAAAATAGAGTCCTGAGGGTGACAGGAGTGTAAAGAACACAGATGCTCAACCAGCTGTTACAAGGGGAAACATCTGTGGGTTGTGTGAGTGTGTGTGTGTGTGTGTGTGTGTGTGTGTGTGTGTGTGTGTGTGTGTTTGTGCATCCACCAACCTGTATATCGGTGAGTTCTTTCGCTATCCGTGAAGTCAGCTGTGAGTTTTTATCCTGACAGGGAATGTGCAAGTTCTAAAACACACAACAACACACAATTTTAATAATTTAATCGGCTCTGTGAATCTACTTGTTACAATATAAATTACAAGAATGAAGAGAACACCAAGTACACACTTTACACGTTAGGATATTAAAACAAGAAGCCACAGGGTTCTGACGACCTTCTGAAGATAAAAACTGTCCATGCGCTCACAAGAGACCATGAGGTTCATTCATCAAAGCACTGAGCTTCTAAAAGTTTGAAAACTATTCATAGATAACTAAAAATTTTAATCAAATAAAGACAAAAGTTTTTTTTAGAGTGTAACTGAAATAAATGGAGGCTCTGGGTGCAAAAGTTCAACTTCCTTTAAGTTATCAAACTACAAATCGCTACAAATCAAAGTTGAACTGGCCCCAACTTTTCTCAGCATTCAGAAACTATGTAGCTGCCCATGTCTGGCTGTTTTGTAGCTGTGTTGCTGGTTATGTGAACATATAGTAAAGCTACAGTATATAGCAAATAGCAGATAGGTTAATTTTGCCTTTAGACTACAAACCAGAGGAATTACCAAGTAATAGTATCTGCCTACTAGCTTTTCTAAAGCTCAATAACTAACATATCACATCTCATTTCTTAAAATCTAACAAAAATCAAAGTATAAAAATGTAAAGCTGTGGTTTTACCAGGGGTTTCGTGCAGGGCTATTTCATGGCCCAGAGTAGTGACATCCTAAAGCGTGGCGGTCACTGTGAGGTTGCTAGGAAACCAGCAGAGACTTCAGGAAGTGGCTGGCCAAAAAATTGTCTGTCATATAATTTTTATTATTTACATGTGAATGGAGCAAGGCTAGCTGTTTGCACCTGTTTCCAAGTCTTTTTTCTGAGCTATGCTAATTGTTTGCATATTTATCAGAGATACCTCTGAGAGCGGTATCAGCCTTTTCATCTTAGTATCAACAGGAAAACAAAAAAGCGTAACTCCCAAAGTTTTGACTTTCCCTTTAAAGACATATATATATGATATTATCAAACCATAAGTGTTTGGTATTGTTACAGGTCTGATACACACTGTAGTTGATTTCAACTGGAGAGGAAAACATTCTTCAATTTTATAATTGTATATGGTCTATTTATTATTGGCTTTGTTTATGTTGAAGTGAAGACTGAGATACATACATTATGTATTTCTCTGCAACTCTCTCTTACCTCTCCCTGGTAAACAATGTGTCCTATGGGGCAGATCATGCAGGCAGTGCCGGAGCCAAACATCTCTTTGACCCGCTGCTGCTTCACAGCGGAGTACAGCTGGCTCATGGTCAGGTAGCGCTCTGTCACCTTAAACTCACCCTGGGCACAGAGGAGAGCGGACAGGACCAGAGGAAATGTGATGCCTAATTTAGAATATTTAACCATGCATGTTGACCTTCATGGTTCTGTCTTTCTCACCCATTCCCTGGTTAGATCCAGGACGCTCTGCCGGGTCACACCTGGGAGTATGATGCCATCCAGAGGAGGAGTTGCAAGTTCTTCCTCTGAGGAAAGAATACATTAATAAATAGAACAAAACAAGGCTTGCTGAGGAACATTCACTGGGCAAAAAAACTTACTGGAGATGCCACTATGTCGTAGTGACATTGTACTGCCAGCAGAGGTCACATTTGTAAAACATTTTGTATCCAACCACATTACATAACCTTACCCTGAGTGTGAGTATTCTGCATCTGTGTCGCAAATGGAAGTTGAACCAACAACCCCTTTGACCTCTTGTCCCAAAGTTAAACCTGTTCTCTGCACTACAACTCTACATCTACTTGCAGCAGAGCAAAACAGCCTGTGCTTTGCTAGGAGAGGTTCTGGTAGTGTGGCTAACCTCCATCCTCATTGATCCAGTGCAGGAAAATGTTCATGGTTCCTGCTTCAGTGATCTGGTGGTCGTCTCCGTACAGCCACAGCACCTGCTGACACCCATAATCCACTGCTTCATATTGGGCAGACAAAGAGCATCCATAGTTCCTGCAGAAACCCAAAGCAAAAATTTCAACTATCATTTATTTAGCACCTACTTACTACTGTAAGGACAGTACAGTAAAAGTCAATATTTTATCTCTTGTCCCCAACAAATATAATCTATTGCAACATGTGTGTTTGTGTGAGGGTGAGGCCTGTTTAACAAACATTTATGTTCTTTATCTTTGAATCCAGTGAAATTTGTGCAAGGACACAAGAATATTTTGTGTTTTTTTTGGGAGCAGATCTGTCAAATGCTTGATTGTTCTGCACCTTACACATATTGACATGTATACGTTTGAAGGATTTTGTATAAAACTAAAGAACATCACTGATTTCATAACAGAAACAACAGGGGTATTATCAATAATGAATCAAATCAAAATTGGAGGATTGTAGTGCTGAAGATCCTTCAGGATTTAGTGGCATCTAGCAGTGAAGTTTCAGATTGCAACAAATTTATTACCGGTCACCCCATCCTCCCTTTCCAACTGTGGCCATGAAATTCACAAAAAACATGAAAGGCCCAGTGTTTTGTTTGTCCATTCTGGGCTGATGTAGAAATTTTTTTTTTTATAAAACATGGACATAGTTTCTGTGATGTCACCCACAGGTTTCTGAATTCCTGATGTGAAGCAATCTTGGAAGTGCCTGACCCTGACTAACTGTTGGCTAATCCAAAAATGAGCAAAGAGTGAAGCATGAGTGGAGCTGAGACGGGCTGAATGAAACGGCTACCTAGCGGCTAGCCACCTGTAACAGCACCCATCTGTCACTCAAAGAGGGCACACCATCAATAAAATTCAAACTGAGAGTTGTCATGAATGTAAAAATTATCTATAGAGACCAAAATTCTACCCTGAACCTGTAAGTATTCAGCACCCAGATATAGGAGTGGAGTGCATTCATAATCAGTGACTAAAACCTAAAACATGTACACAGTGTGTGTCTACCCACCCTCCCATCTTGCAGTCTCCAGTTCCTCCTTTCCAGGCTCGTGTGTATTTTGGGTCGGCCCACAAGGACAGAGCCTCTGCCCCATTGCTGAAGTAAAGGCCTGCTTGAGACAAGATCACATACAGCAAGGCACGGGAGGGCTTCTTCACACCCAGAGAGGGCTACCATGGCAACACACAAACACATAGCAATATATATTAAATTTTATTAAATAAAAAATACCATAAAGCTTCAAAAGGAGTGCAGAACTTCATGATCATCCTTACCTCAGTGCTAATAAATGTTGGTCTGATGTAAAGACCTGCTGAGTCTGAGTGAGGAACCCAGTCCTGGTCAATCTCTACCAGTCGCCTGATGCACTCCAGCAACTCTGACTGATCAAAGGCCTGGAGGAAGGAGAAAGGTGGAGGAAGAGAAACATAAGGAGAGTAGAGGTTGAGTGTGAGAAAAGAAAAGAAAATGTTGTCCTGTCATCTATCTATCCATCCATCCATCTTACAGGCAAACAGGCTCTCTTTGCAGAGTTGGACATGCGGTTCATGTTGAGCATCGGTCTAAAGAGACGCAGTCGGTTGTCATCCCCACGATATGCCTTCAACCCTTCAAAGAGCTGAAGACAAGAGAAGAGAAGAAAAACAACGTAAAGGAAAGAAAAGCAATACTGTATCACAGTGAAAAATGCTGAAAAGCACTAAACTCAATACTAAATACTAAATCAGTGCTTAAATAAGACCTTGAGATCATCTTAGACCTTTGCCACTATAATAACTCAAATCATTGCATACAAAGTATAGTAAAAGTTTTTTTTTTAGTAAAATCTTGCCTTCAACTTTATACATACAGTATATTTACTTACAGGATGGCTGTAAAATACATTGCAAAGTTTTCTGTATTTATACCAGACTATACTACCGTACTAAAGATAGGATTCGACCTCAGTGTCTTCGATGGTAAGTAAAACAACAAACTCATGTTTCCCTGTTTCTTTAGTTTTGTTGGGTTTCTGTGTATTTAAACATGATTTAATATGCATTTGGTGTAATGTGATATTATGTTTTAAATAGTTACGGTTTTAAAAAGTGTTGAGCAAGCATGCTGCATTATTAAATATGGGGCATATCTTTTTTTATCTTTGCCATAAGACTTTGGGTTTTGAATATGCTGAAACCCTCATCCAGGTTTTTATTTAATCCCATCCTGACTAAAATCCTTGTACTGCTACGTCAGTTCTTGACAGAACCTAGCATAAGACAAAATATTATATCCACTTTAAAAAAACAAAAACAAAAACAGGTTAAAAAAAAAGTTTGAATACTTCCTGGTCTGTGTACCTGTATGCCGTAGTGTAGTGACGAACAGGCCGGGTGGACTGACAGATCCCCAAAGGGCTTGATGAGTGGAGCCTGCCAGCCCTCAGCCGCATTCCACTCTATGGTCAGCATGTGGTCAGTGAAGACAGTCCCGAAGGTGAACACGTCTGGTTTAGCCTTTGGGTTGGAGGACAGCTGGATAACCAGGTCAGCTGCCTAAAAAGCACATAACAAAACACCAGAGAAAATAGTGACATTTTAGAATGAATCTGAATCTGTTTTATGAAGAATCCATGCATCGACCTTTAAATTCATGGAGGGCTGTGTTCACATTTCACCAACTAATCACCTGTTCAGAAAAAGTGTTCCCTTGTAGCTTTCAGAAATCCCATCATCTTCCTTGTCAATTTGTTTACTTATGCTTTTTATATGTGGCTGTATAACACTTCTATTACACCTTGTCATTTTCAAGTCATAGACATTATCTTTTGTTTGCAATCCTCACTTCTGAATCCATGCAAAGATCCTGATGTATAATTATATATACTTGTCAGAGAGAAATGCTGTGCAACCAATTGCATTATGATTTAGATGAAACAATTTGATATAAAACTAATAATAACTCAATACTGCATCATATTTTTAATGGAAAAGTTAAAAAAAGCACCCATATTGGAGTCAATGGACAGAAGTCAGCCAACAGGGGAGTTGTTTCAATACAGTAACTCAACAGTAACAAAAAATAACACCAACACTGGTTAATCATATATTGCATTGGTGATACATTGACCCCACACTGGGTACATTTTTACCTTAGAGTTGTTTAGTATGTGTAAATCTGTACTTTCAATACCTGACAGTGACTGAACTTCAATCTATCCTAGTGCTTTACTCTCGTCTTTCATTTGTCAATAGGGGTGTAACAACATACTGAATATCGCAATAAAAAATGTTTTGATGCCATACTGGGCCATGATGATATCTACTGTGATATTACATGGTTAATTATTTTATTTTAATAATAGGGAAAGGGACAGGAAATGGGGTAGAGAAAGAGGGGATGACACGAAGCAAATGGGCCACAGGTGGGAATTGAGCCAGCAGCCACCACAGAAGAGCAGCAGCCCCAGCACATGGGGCACATGCTCTACCAACTAAGCTACAGCGATGCCCCACATCAGGGGCTTTTTATTAGTGTATTATTGCACTTTGACTTTTTAGTATTGTTACATCCCTATTTTTCAATGATTTTCTGTATTTAACATGCTCGTAATCAATGCATTTTGTCTTTTAGTTCTGTCTCCTTAATTTCGGGAAATACGTTTCAGCTCTCCAGAATTTAGCAGGGCAGTTCGTCTGTCTGATAACAATGGAAATCATTTCTTCTTAAGGCAATTCATTTCAACTTACAGCTTTGATAACATTACAGTTTAGCCTCCCATTTTGTCAGCAATGCATATGAACTCTCAAGTTTCTTTATGTAAAGCATTTAGGCTTCCAACTCTGCAAGTTTTAAATTTCAGGTGCCAGTAATGCATTTCAGCATTCCAACACATTTTCAGCAGGAAATGCATTTCCTAATTCCAGTTGTTTTTTTATTTGTATTTGACCAGCAGTTCACTTCTCAGTGACCATACTTCTGCAAAACCAGTCCCCAAACCAGCGACACAGAAATATAAATGGGCAAAAACATACTGAACACAATTCTAATCACAAACAGGGAGATGCTTTATGTAAACCTGTATTGAAGATGCCTTTCTTAATAATCCCATTTAGAGGTCAAAGGTCATAGTTGGATGCAACATAGAATAACATCACGTTAGCATTGAAAGGCCTGAAATTTGAGTCATCAGTGTCTGGGTCCATTATGTCCCCATACTGCATATATGGTGCGACAGTAACAGCAGGTTGAGAAATATGTGTCATATTTATCAAGAACAAGTGCTGTCTTTTCCTGCTGTTCTGCAAGACAGAGTTATGCGATCTTTCGTTTAAAGAGAACCCTCTTCCTAGTCTGCCATTCAGAGAGTTATCTGTTTAGTTGTCTGGGATTAGACTCGCTCTTCTCCCCTCCCGTCTGCTGCAGAAGGTTGCTTGCGGCATAATCCCAGATTACAGTACTGGAAAGTGGCGCGCAACCACAGAACAATAATACCGTGTGAAAGTTGTTAGAGTAATGCATTTTTTTCCCCACTATATTTTCTTTATTCGTCTCTGATTATTTTTGTTACATCAAATACCTATATACACTAAGTTGGCAAATAATAATTATTTTCATTATTGATTAGTCATTTTCTCGAATAATCAAGTAGTTGTTTGCTCCATGAAATGTCAGAAATTGATAGGAAATGTTGATCATCATCTCTCCCAAATCTGAGGTGATGTCCTCAAATGTCTTGTTTTGTCCACAGCCCAAAGAAATTCAGTTTGCCGTCATGGAGGACTGAATTAATCAGAAAATATTCATATTTCAGAAGATGAAATCAGAGAATTTCTACATTTTTTCTAAAAAAAAAAGGACTCAAAATGATTAATCAGTTCTCAAAATAATTGGCAATTAATTACATAGTTGACAACTAATTGATTAATTGTTGCAACTCTAATATACATGCTAATGCATTTGTTGTTTTATTGTTTAATTTTTCTTTTTTAAAGAGTGTATTTCATTCCATTGTTTAACTACATTCTCCAAACCCAAAAAAATCTCATCCATGTGAGTGTGTGTTGTGTGTGTGTGTGTGTGTGTGTGTGTGTGTGTGTGTGTGTCTACAAATGTCCACTCTAATCTCTACCTGAGCCTGCTGCCTGCTCAGGCGTTCAGGGTCAGAAAACAAGCAAAGCTCCAGCTACTTAGCGTGAGCTGGGAAAGTGGATTCTGCTGAGCAGGCTGCACCAGGAGGAAGACGAGGAGGACGAGCACAAGAGTGGACACTGGTACTGTCCTTGTCCCCAGAAATGGCGACAACATGGATGAGTCGAGAGCTAAATCCTTAGAAAAAGCGTGTACAGGCTGACAGCAAGTGGACTTTTTCAAGTGCTGGAATATCCATTGGATTAGTTTTTCATGTGTTTTGCTGTCACAACAAGAACACTGTTGGATGACTGTGGCTCTCAAGACCCTTTCAGTGCTGCTCTTGGCAACATGAGGACAAGAGGCAGTGCTGGCGTATCTTCTATGAGGAGCAACAGGGGGGATTTTTAAGGGTCAGGAAGCCAAGGAATCATCAAGATGCTGCAGGTAAAGCAGCTACTGAGGGTAGGTGCTCTTAAATGACAACGGTGGTTAGAGAGTGACCTTTACTGACATCTACTGAAGTTTGGCATACCATCCATTCTACTAACAAAACAGCCAGAATAACTTGTTTTAATACCTTAAAACTTGGAATGCTGTTGTTGGCCATTGGGGTGGTGGAAATATAGCTGCTTCACCTGAAAACAATTAAAAACATTTTAGCAATATGTGAAAAATAGACTTCAAATGTGCACTCTTTTCTTCAAAAACAAACATATCTTAATAAGTGCATATAAATATATGTTAGCACTGCATGAGGACGGTGTCACAGGACGGGAATGACCTGCTGAACAGGAAAAAATAACTGGAAAAAACACCAATTCACATAATATTTTCTTAAAATACAGCAAAATACAGCAAACTTACGTCAATATGGAAGTGGGCTTTGCTTGGCTAACAATGTTTTTACTGATAATATCAATACAACTCTTTTCTTAAGGTTTCTGTTGATACAAACAGTTATGTTGTGTTAAGTTGTACACTTTATCAAATACATTCTTATATTAAATGCAGCTGTTAACAGAAATAGGCCTTGTGATAGAATTACTGTACATTACTGGCCTCACAAACAAAAATATGGCTTCACATATAGGCCACATAGTGGATGTAAACAGGTCTATGCGTCCAAAAACGTGTCTGGTATGGCTGTTTTAATACAGACCATTAACATTACTTACACTTACTGCCAGATTAAAGAACAACCTGTATAACCAATATTTAGCCTCAACATTCATGCACATATAGACTAGTTAGTTGTCCGTATTGTAGGAGAAGTTACCTTCAGAGCAGGAGAAGACGTCTGGCCCAAAGGTTGCTGGGATGAAATTTAAACCAGCTGGTGCACCTTCAGGTTCCTCCCTGCTAAACCGCTTAAAGCTTGCTCAGGTTGAAACCAGTCCCATTATTCTGTTGTCATGACACCAAACATCCAAATTAATCCAATTAATATTTCAACACCCTTGGTGTGGTGACACTTAGTATGAAATACAATAGGGGCGTTGTGGCTTTCTTTTTGTCTTGTATTTATTTTATTTTAGATTATCACATGTAACTTTCTCAGGGTGTGGCGAGGAGTTTGACAGAATCGGTGCCTTTTCTGTCCCCATGATATTAAATGCTTAAATATGCATAAAAAGTATGTATATAATGCATTATACTATAAAGCAAAGCGTCCTGCACTGTCCTCATTACAGTTTGAAGATACACAATGTAAAACCGCAATAAAAACTATCTAAAACACAGAATATATCGGATTTTACCCTGTGCCTACTCTTTAGTACGAGAATCCTTCCTCTCCTATTTTTGTATTGTTGTGTCACTCTATTTCCAATTTAGACATTTAAATGAGAGACTAAAAAGGGGGGTAAACCATGCTTTGTGACAAACTCAAAACAATTTGTTAATTTATTCGACTTTCAAAACTTACAGCTCCATAAATTTCAAGTTGTACCTTGTCATAATGGGTGCTGTGTCACCTTCAGACCGCATGGAGGGAGTGCTGGCTCATTTTTGTCGTCGTGAACACCCACGGACGTTTTAACTCTTTCTTGTCTCGTGCGCTCAGCTTCTAAATACCTGTGCGCGCGTGCTCTTCGTGTGTGACTGGACAGTTGGACAAACAAACATTTCGTCGTGGATATTTGCTCATACAGGCAGAACAAGGTGACATAAATCTGTATCCTGCTGGCAAACAAAGGCTTTTGGGAGAGTAAAACAGGAGGTGGGTTTTATTTAGTCATGGTGGTCAAGTGCATGTGGTTGTATGGACATAAATGTGCGCTCGAGTCTGACGGGGGAAAAAAATGAACGTTACTGATATTGTGAATACTGCAACTCTGATTTTCCGCACTTGTGTCGATAAAGATTACCTTATTCTACAAATATACTGTGTTGAAATTGTGATATTCAGTTAATTTTTTTTTTTAAATTTTAGCTGCAGGTAGATAGATAAAATGAGAAATTTGCGTATATAAATATCATTGTGTTTGTAAGTTTTGAATTAATTAGTTCGTTTGCACACCTGGAGCCTAAGTAGGTGCTGCTTGTAATTTAGACACACCGTCTTGAATATTTCCACATTCACAAGCCAGGATTTAAATTGAAACCTTGTGGACCTTGTGGATTTGCATGCTCTGTAACTTCCATGGATTCTACTATCATAATTTAATTTAGGTAGTTTGGTCAAGCTGTTTGAATGATTAAGGAGGTTATTTTGAAACCCAATCTATCCCTCTTTTTTCCCTTCCTGTTTATGATGGCCTCGTAGTCTTGGAACAATCAGGGAAAACCGTTCTACACAGACTGAATGTGCCAGTTATCAGATGTGTGGACTTTGATTTGATGACTTTGACTTGACAGTCAAAAAAAGACTTGCAACTCGACTTGGACTCAAACATTGATGACTTCACTTGGACATGAGCCTTTTGACTTGAAGATACTTGATACCTCCTCCCCCCAGCCCAAATATTAAAAAGAATGTTGTTTATAAAAAGTGTACCACAAATAAGTTCAGTTCCCTTAACTTCCTGAAGTAACTAATGTCAACACTTTCATTATCAGCCTCAGCAAGTTGACACTTAACTCCTCAGATCCCCTTTCTTTGAATCAATCTGACATCCAATCAAGATGCAGGAGAGAACCATGGAGAACTAGCGTTACCTTACTGAGTTTCAGTTGGAAAAAGTGATACCAAAGATAATTTAGTTCATGTACAAAGATAACTTTGCAGTCAACAAAGTAACAAATTGCAAAATGCAGAACAAGCAGGCTGAGAATCACAAATCTTCATTTGACATTTGAAGTTTTACAAAGAATGGTAAGTCGAGGTCCTCTTGTTAAAATGGCATTATTTGGAACTTGACTTAGGACTTGACTTATGAGACTTACTTGTGATTTGCAAAACAATTACTTGGTCATATCTCTGCCAGCTATCCAGGGCATCATAGTGTTATGCTATACATTCTTGGTCACCTACCAGCAGAATAACACTGTCTTTCTCAGTGTTTTTATATTTTTATGTTCTTTTGTCTTAATTTTTGTCATGGTGGATGGTTGCTTATCATAGAGTCTGTTTCCACTCGAGGTTTTGGCCTGTTGAAAGAAAGTTTTTCACTGTCACCATAGTGTGTGCTCTTTGTGGGAACTATTAGGTCTCTGTAAATTACATTATAAAGGGTACAGTCCAGACCTGCAGTATATAAAAAAATGTCCTGAGACAACTTCTGTTATGATTTGGTGCTATATTAATAAAACTGATGCAAGTTATTTTTACCAATTTTGCATGCAAATAAAGTTTTTTTTGCCCCTCTCTCCTCAGACTTCAGCCTCTCCTCGAGTAAGGAAGCCAGTACTGCAGCCCTGCAATCAGCAGCATGGACTGTTACACGCCCCAGCCCAGTCGTCGCCACAACCCTGTGGACAGCATCTGTCGCAAACTGCAGACAATTCAGTGGCGTGGTGATCGAGAGCCCAATTCACCTTTCCAGATTCCCAAACTCTCATCTAGCAGTTACGACAGCCCACAGTGTGGCCTCAGGCACAACCTGGAGGCCATTCTGAAGAAAACTGCCCTCTGCAGAGACGAGGGGGAGAGAGGGAAGGAGAGAGTCAAGGAGAAGGGTAAAGGAATGGGTATGCCAAGCTCTGCAGCTTCCCAGAGGACCAGCTTGGGACCCTCTGTTCCTCTGTCCATCCCTTCCACCCCAGCATGCAACCCTCCCACACCAGCTAACGTCACCTACACCATCACTAGCACTCTGGGAGAGAGAAGAGGTGCTGATGGGAGTGACTTGAGGCAAGTTAAGACATGGCAGAGGTATTGTTCAACACCCACAGGGCAGTCCAAAGACTCACCTTACTTTACATTCACACGAGGGCCGCATTCGGCGCAGCCTGAGAGTGAGACGCCGAGCAGGAGCACGCCTCTGTCTCGCACCTTCACCCCAAACCATGGCACCCTCTCCTACAACCTCAACTTCTGCTCAGACATGGCAAACTCAACAGAATGTGAGCTGCCTTACCCAGCTCTGGTTGTGAAAAGACTGTCCATGGGAGATGGAGGTAGGAAAGAACGGCTGCTGGCCAGCTTAAAATTTAACACTTAACCTTAATATCTCTAGAGTTAATTGCAGACCATTCACATTTGGATGTGAGTAAGAAGAAAATTAGTTGCATTTGTGTATATTTTTATTTCCATAGCCACCAGTGTGCCGGTTCACTGCTCCCAAGTGCTCCTTAATCACTGCTTTTTGTATGTAGTTTGAGCAGCTGAATGTGGAGGCAACCCTAGAGGATTACAGGTGCCCATGAATGTGGATTGTGATATGAAGTTATCATATTGTTACAACTGGCCATGTTTATAACTTTCCTTCCATCTACTGCATGTTGTGACATATTGCAATTGTTCTGCCAAGGCCAAATATCCTATCTTGTAATGTTAACGAAAGTGAAAATAATTTATGTATCTACCCCATGATTCAGATCCACTCCAGACTTTAATTGGCTCTTTCTTGGCCCATGCTACCCTGTCCACCAAGTCTTTCATAATCTTGGTGATAAACACCCAAACAAACAAACAAATGGCAAATAGCCTCCTTGGTGGAGGTAGTGAGAACAAAAAGAGGAAATGCAGCCACTTTATAAAAGGGGAGAATAAACAGACTTACTACAAATTAACTGTAAGGGACAAAGGCTTAAAAACACTACTACACTACACTAAACTGAGAATAACAGTCTCTTTACCTCCACAGGAACAAAATTGGTGCTGACAAGGTTTGTCATACAAATAGAAAAATTATGGACTACAGCTGGATTACCAACAAGGCAAAGTAAATGATTTCCCAAGGTTTTCAGAACGCCGGCTGCCACAAAACTCTATGCATCTTGTTTTTTTAAGGTCAGAATTGATAAGAGCCTTAAGGTAGATTCCGTCCTGTCTAAAAGTCTGTTTTGTGCCAAAACCTACCGTAGGTCAAAACCCACATTCTTTCAGTATTGTGCTTTCATGTTCCATGTTTAATGAAGTTACCACATAGCAAATCTGGGATGAGGCTGGTTGTACTTCAGCACAGGAAGAAGAACAAGGCTTAATGGGGGCCCGGTGGCTAGTTATTTTGTTGTTGTAGCCCCAAACTAACTTGCCTTATGTAACTTTGTAATGACTGGTGTGTCAGGCCATCATACCAATGCAATTGTTGCTGTGCCTAAAGGAAATTGTATCATGTGCTTGTTTTGCTACGCAATTGAGCACACTCTGTTTGGTGTGTGTGTGTGCTGCATATTCATGCACAGGATCATCACTGGCATCTGAAAACAGGAAGGAGAATATGGCAGAAATCAGTCTCATCTGTGAGGAGAATCTGCTTGATACAATCTTCCATGCCTGTGACACCCAGCGCCGAGGTGCAGTATGGCCACTCAGACACACACAGACACACACACACACACACACACACACACGCACGGTCATTAATGATTGGGTCATGCGCATTCCAGTCTTCCGGCAAACTGAATCCAGTAGCCTACTTATAAATTATAACCTGTCATTGAGTACAATATGACAGTGTGTTTATCTGTGTAGAAGGCAGTGCTTGTCGGTGCAGCGTCCAACAGTTTTACAATGTCAGTGTTGTCTCTTGTGCCTCCTAGCATTGACAACAATTTCTTCCATTTATCTCTGTAACTTTCAAGTTTTCTTATCTGTTCAAAGACTTATGTGTTTTACCAACATTTTTCTGGAGTGAACCATCTTGTGCAGCAGGGGTATGAGATGTGGAATCTTTAAAGGAGTATTTTTTGTGATTTGTTTGGCAGTTTCTTGGCTTTGTTTTTTGAAGAAGATTAAGATTTTTGTTGTGATTGCAGTCTCTCCTGTTATTTGTACAACACGTTTTTTTTTTTTTTGCGTATTCATGTTTTTAATCTATATCAATGAGATTATTTTTTTTCATGTATGGTTTTGGTGACGACTACCATTCCTTAAACATGAAAATAGTTGTAGACATGGTGCATGGAGGTTTGCCAGTGGTGAAGTTTTAGTGAGTAAGTATTCATGAATTTTGAAAGGTTCATCAATTTCTCCTCTGCTTAATTGGGGAATGGGTCACAGTTGAGCAGGGTATTCCAGACATACCTCTCCTCGGCAATGTTTACCAGCTCCTCCTGTGGGATCCCACGGCTTTCCCAGGGCAGATGAGATATGTAATCCCTCCAGCACATTCTGGGTCTACTACGATGTTTCCTTCCAATTGGACGCGGCTGGAGAACCTCCAAAGGAAGGCGCCCAGGAGGCATTCTAATCAAATGCCCAAACCAGCTCAGCTGGCTTTTTTTGAAGCGGAGGATCAGCAGCAGTGCTCGGAGTAAAGCTCGGATACAAGCAGCTGTAAAATTTTGAAAGATGCAGTCATAAAAGCATTTTTGTAAGACGAAAGAAAACTAGTCCACAGTTTAGACCCCTGCTGTGAAAACTGTGAGAAGACTGAAGAGGTTTAAAAAAAAAAAAAGCGACGTCGGCATTGAGACGTGTGAAACCAACTGCAAAAAAAGTTAGGTGGGATTCTTACTGTTTTTATGGTGCTTATGCTTTGTCTGTCTACACTAATAACCCAGCAAATACCAAAAGATTTAGGAGATGTGTACACTACAGAAGTAAATTGCACATCATCACAAAAAATAAATCTTGTAATGTATTGTAAAAGTATCCAGAGATAAGAGAAGATTTTTTTTAAGTGTCCCTATATTGCTGTCATTTTGCAGGTAAAGTGTTCGTGTCTCACATTGTGGACTACCTGCGGCACACCACCAGTCGCAGCTCAGAAGACAGCGGACTGGAGGAACTCTGCAACATGCTTGATCCAGAGCACAAAGACGTCTCCATTGACCTGGACACGTATCACGCCGTCATGAGAGAGTGGATTGACGACTGCCGCAACAATGTGTATGGAAAAGCAGACTTTAAATTAAGTGATAAATGACTGATAAGTAGGTGATCCTTCATTAAAAATGAGACTTTTCAGGGTTTGTAAGGTGTTTAGTTTTTGAAATGGTTGGAATTTTCAGTTTTGAGAGAAAAACACATCAAATATTGTCTCTCTAGTTTAAAATAAGACTTTGAGGTGAAGGGTGGGCAGCTTGGTGAGTCAACATCTTAGAACATCTGAGGTCAAGCTTTCAGCCTTAAGCAAGATGATGAGTCTAGGTCCAGCTGTGATGTTCTGTAGCTCCAGTACATGCTGTGACCTTCTCCTGTGTGGATAAAAAAGAAAATTAAAATTTCTTTCAGACAGTCAGTAGAGACTCATAAATCAATAGTGGATTCATTGTTAGCTAAGAAATAACTTTTCTGCTTTGTATCTTCTAGTCATGTTTTTGTCTTACTAGAATATATATTTTGAATTGGAGGTGCAACAGTTTAAGATTAACTAAGTGAAAATGTGAGAACTGATGCAGTTTCAGAGGTGGAGAGTTTCTTTCTTAATACATGGAAAGTAAACTGTTTGTGCTGTCATTGGTTTCATTTTTGTGTAACTGAGACAGGGATAAGAGGTGAGATGCCTCCTTTTTTTGAACCTTAAAATGCAACTGTGACCAGATTTTACTTATTTTTTGCTTTTTACAAATATATATCAGTGTCATTTTTGTTAGATTATGCTAACTAACTATACTACTAAGAATGTGCTCCACTCTTTCCTTTCCATACATTTGTAGTTGCAGTTTCCAACCTCTTTAATGTAGCATGAAAAGGACAATTTGCACTATCTTTACCAGCCCTGTGGGTTTTTTTTCTTTTTCAGCCTCTCAGAGAAGAGACGCTCATATAATGTGTTTGAGTTATGCAAGTAGATGTTGTGTAGGCGGGTTATGCATCAGCTGAAAGATTACTGGTGAGAATTTTTTCCTCCAAACTTTCAGCTGTGTGCATCTCCATTTAACCGCAGCGTGTCTTGTCTCATAGGCAGTTCTGCGTCATCATCAAATGCACTCTGCACTCTGTCAGGTCTATATCAAATGTGCATTTGACTCAGTTTGACACAACTTGGACAGAGGATTAAAATTGAAAGTCAAAATATTTGATAATAATACTGTATTCATTCTTCACTCTTATGCAAATTTTGTGAGTGATGATGCATCTTAGTCATTATGTTCTGGTGTTTAAAAGTTAATGTGTAGGCTGTAAATAAAGCTTCATTCTTTGAAGCACTGTAACTGCTACAATAGAGGATCAATTGTGGTGATGATGCATCTTGTCACTGCGTCAACCGTGTGAAGACTTGCTTATGAAGTGGCTGACCACAAACTAGTATAACTGTCAAATGAGTAAGGACTGTGCACCAGCCAGCAAGCTCTCTTTGCTCAGTCTGAAATGCAACCTCAAACAGACCCTGGACACAGTGCAGAGAGCTGACTGTTTTTAGTACTTGGTGTGCCAGGCACCAAAAATCAAACAGTTCAACCAATCATTTCAAACATGTTTTCAGGAGTCCAAAATCAACAGCATAGCGCATGGCTGCCAAATCATAGAAAAAGATCATGAAAGTAACTGATCTTCAACATTTTAATGTCTGATTTCTCTGTTGTATCTCAGGGAAGAGCCAACAGATGATGTCACTCAGGACTCAGTCAAACTCCGAGACAGCCTGTCTGGTGAGTGTGCATATAATCACTCATGTTTGTTTTTCATTTCATTGTGCTGTATGCACTTCTCATTTTGATGAAACCTGGACCTTTAAATGTGTTATGTGTTTTGGATCTGTGTGTGTTTCAGCCAAGAGGTCCATGCTGCTCAATATGACCTCAGGAAGCTTGGAGGCCTTTGGAGGGGAGGCATCCCGAGCAGAATTGTAAGTGATGTGTGTAATTTAGTAAGAAAGTGTCCATGTGTATCTAAATATGCAATCCCATGCCTTTATTTGTGTGTATGACCACTGACACCTGTGGTACTTATCAGTAGTCATTGTATTACCCATTGTAGATGGCAGTGTGGAGCAGCAGAGAGGAGCACCAGCACAGAAGCTAAGCAATGTACTGCTGTGGACAGAGTCAACAGCAAAAGGTCTTTTTGGTCCACCAGATTTACACCGCTTTATCCAGCCGTCAGGCAGCCTCTTCTGAAGGGAAACAGTCATTATATAAGTCTGTATCACTCTCTCCAAACCAAGCAAACTAATAGATTGAGGCAGCAATAGACCAGCAACTCCTGTGTTCTGCGAGGCAAAATTACTGATTTTGCAGATGGAGTTTGGTTGGTTTGGAGAAAGCACTGTTTGACTGATATAATCGTACTTTCTTGTCAGAAAACACTGTCTTACAGCCAAGTAAAGTGCTGAAAATATTCTAAATATAGCATACACTGTAGGTGTCTAAAATACTTTTTGCTGCTGACCCTCTCCTCAGCAGTCTCTGCTTTCCCAACCCCTGGTGCACCAACCAGCATCTGCTGTAGGTAATGCAATGACTGTTGATAAATACCTTATAAAACTCTACATCAAACAATCCAAACTATCCCTCTCAGCAACAAAAGTGAAAACTCCCTGTAGTAATCAACTTGACACACAGAAAGAAAATGATTGTCCAGAAGAAACGATATTTGGACTTATACCGATCAGCTTTGATAATGCTTGATTCATAATGGGTACAGCTGCTTTGTTCCCAGTGATTTCACTGTTTTAACTTGTAATCTGTGTGCAACTGCTTATTTATTGGCTGTGTAGAAAAGCATTGGGCTTAATAAGGCTGCTATAAGATCACATAGTGACAACAAACATTACAATAATTAATGAAGTTATTGTTGTTGAGCTACATGCGTTGTAACAGTCTGTCATACAGATTATGATTATTAAGAGAATTACATGGGAAATTTTGATTATCTTCAAGTTTTTATTGATGTGTTGATTTTAAATTATGTTTAACTTAGCTTTGTACACCAGGAAATACAAGAATGACAAATCTATTCCAGTACTGTCGAGAGAACATTCACCCTTTACCATTTATACAGAGTCTGAAACTGTCCTGCGCCGTTCCACCCCGGTTGAAACGCACACTTCCTCTCAGAACAAAGTCTCCTTTAAACAAAAAGGTGATCCAGGAACTATGTGTCAAAAAGGCAGAAAAACTCCACAGAAGAGAGTCTTAATAATCCAGTTGAGAGAGCAAAATATAATTTACAGCTATATCTTCACAACAGGAAAAGCAACAGTTTTACTGGTTTGCTGGGCTTGTCCTCAGATGATTACCCTCCATCCTAAGTGCAATTTATCCAGTTACTGTGTCTTTGAGCTATGCCTTGAACGGTGTTTTCTAGAACACTTTAATTAAAGGAAGGACCCAGGACACTTCCACGTCTCTTTTAAAGACTTTACTAAGTTCACATATCAGCTGACTGAAAACTCAGCTGACAGTCTCTGACATACAATATAACAAGAAGCAAACAAAGGATATCAACCATACGTTCACCATAGGGCTATACACATGTAGGTTGGCATCATTCCTTTTATGGATTACACTTATCAGCAATTATTCTCTGTCTTGGTAACCCATAAATAAAGTTAACCCTGTTTAACCTACGTTGGCGGTGCTACAGTGTAAATGCATCCAGCCCTCTCTCTCAGTCTGGAGAGACGCACATCAATCCTGCTGCTGTGTGGCCACAACTATTTAATAACGCCAGTCTGCATTTGTTTGGTCAGTGTGAGACAGTGTCTGAAAGCGGATATTTTAGAGGACTGAGAGTGAAGGAGACGGCGCTGAGCTCTGACAATCCTGTTTTGGATGTCAGGAGGTGGAGTCCTGCACAAACAAAACCTTGCATAAATGTGTTTGTGTGTTTCAGTGAGACATCAGAGCTGGTGTATTGTGTTGCCGACCTTCAGATGAGCAACCAAAAGCTCCAGGAGGAGGTGAGGAAGCTGAAGCAGGTGGTGGAGGGCATGGAGGACAGCAACCAGAAGCTGGCAGAGGAGAACGAGGAGCTACGCAATCAGGCCAGGGTGTAAGATGCTCTTGCATGCCAGTACATGGCACAGATTTATTGTATCAGTGGTGTGTTGACTGCTATATGTGTTTGTCCTCTTACACAGTAACCAGCAGCTGGCCCAGAAGGAGAAGATGCTGAAGGAGGAGGTGGAGGAGATGAAGGCAACTCTGAGCTGTACGGAGGAAGGCAGAGCTCGTGCCTCCGCACACAGCAAACATGTGGTCAGTCTAACTCAGGCAGCACAAAGAGGATCTATAAAAATGTTGTCTGCTTGCATGCTGAAATGCATACAGATGGCATGTGTCTGTTGTTTTGTTACAAGGGTTTCTTTGCTCACACTATGTTTAGACATTGCAGTCTGAAATGCACTGTACTGCAGATGAATAGCATCAACTATTGTTGACCCCATTTCGATTCAAATTAAAATACTTGGCATTCAGTGTAGCCTTGCAAAACTGGCCCACTTTGACTTAAATTACTTCTTGCGGCTGGAGATTAGAGCCATGTTTTTTTTTCTTTTGTATTGCATTGCAGGGATTTGATTAGACAGTCACACCCTTCTTCCAAAACAAAATGTTCTTAAAAATCATGTGTAATTTATTAACCAGTCAACACTTTGTTTTGTGGTTCATGTGTGTTTTAGCCACAAGTTTATGTATTTATGATTTAGCAACATGCAAACAGAATGTATAAAGGTAAATATCACATACTGTAGCATATCATTCAACTCAAAAAAATGTTTGGTGTTTGACACCATTAGAAAAATAATTAAAGCTTTGATTGACTTTTTATTCCATAAAAAAATAGTTCCTACATGAAAGCGCTAACAACTGCCAATTTCTTTAGTAACTGGGTCATGATTTCTGGAAAGAGACATTGCTTTTGAGGTTTTTTTTTTTCTTTTGGTGCTTTCAAGCACCACAAGCTATGTGCCATGTAGTTTGATTATATTTGAGAGAAAGCGGACATCTCTATGACCAATATTTCCAAAACTCAGCAACTCACACCAAAACAATCAACATCAATAAATATCACCACAGGCCAGTAAAAAAATGTGCATTTTTGATTTTGGGGTGAACTCCTTTTCTAACTCTTAAATTAAATAGCAAAATTCTTCAAACTGTTCAGCAACATATTATTTTAAACTTTCTTAAATATCTCAAGGAGCAGAAAATTAAGGACTGAGCGTTCATTGCCATAGCTGCTATTGATTGCTTTTCTTCTTTTCAGGAGAGAGAAAACCAGAGTCTCATTGCCAAGATTGCATCTCTCCAGGAAGAGGTACCTCACTGTCTAAACAGGACTTTTGCCAGAGGAGTTCAATAAAATCAGTGACCTGACATAATGGCAGTTATTATAGTTTTATATTTTTCAGTATTTTTTATTTTTATGTAGTTTTTAATCTTTGTTTTCAAGTCAGGTTAGTTTTGGGTTGTTTGCAGAATGAGTTTGCTTGTTTCAGTTTTTAGTTTTTCTCGTTTAAAAATGTTTCGTTTAGTTTTTATTAGTTTCAGTCTTAGTCTTAGTCTTAGTTTCTTTTTATTAAGATATGGAAGGGGGGGGGGGTATCTGGGTCAAGATTTAAGTTCACAATTGGAATTTCAGTACAAATACAACATTTTGTGAAGGCAATTGACTCACAGTTGTCCCACAAACATACGCACTAAGGCTTCCTCATGCTTGTTGCGTTGACAAATTTGACCAAAACTAAAACTAATTTCCTGCATATTTTTATTGTATTTAAGTCTAGTTTTTATTGTTATTTCAGCTGGCAGTTTTTCACATCTAGGTATACTTTCTAGTTTAGTTTTAGTTAACTATAATAACCTTGCTTCACAGGCAATCAGTAGTACCCACTCATTCATAGGCAGCTTACAGAGAGTATGTTAAAAGTTTTTTTGTATAAAGTATGTGACCAGCTGTCCTAACTCCCCTCTGATGGCTCCCCAGAACTTCAAGGTCACCATGGAGACAGATGAGCTCCAGAGGAGAATAGCAGAGCTGTGTGACATTAACGCTGACCTTCAGGTATTTTTGCCATCTGTCCATTATCATTTTTGTATTTTGCTCTGTGTTATTACACCCCTTCTTTGCTTCTTTTTACTCCTCCCACACAGTGCAACTTCTCTTATTCCTTCTTCCTGGCCCCCAGGCATATCTGCCTTTCTTCTTTCAAAATGGCCTTCGCATTCTAAACCTGTCTGACATTAGAAATACAGTTTCTACTATGTTGCCATTGCACTGAGATTTCTTTATATTTTTATGTAACTGTCCTTTCCCCTTCCTCAGGTGCAAATTCACTCTTTTGATGCTATTGTTGGTGAAAAGGAAGCTGTGATCCTAGAGGTCAGTGCCTTATCATGTTTTTATTTAAAAACTGAATTTGCTTCAGCTACCAATTTATGTTGCTTAATAAGTTAAAAAAAATCATTTCCAGGTGAAAGCAACTTCATCTTGTCCTTTTTCTTTACAAAACTTGAACTGGTCTTGTCAATTGTTCTCCTTTTACAGAAGAGCAGACAGATAGATGAGCTCAAGTCAGCAGTGGAGGAATACTCCTCCATCACAGAGGTCAGTGTGTTGAACTTCACATCCTATCATTATTTCAATTTCTATACATCAGCAAACCCCACTAGTTTCTCATAGATGCTCTTTTACTGCTTTCACATGTTCCCGATCTCTTGGCTTTTTTCCTTATGCTAATGCAGCCATTTTACGTGCACTAGGTCCAATTCTACCACTTATTTTTGAGCTGAAATGAGTTTGAAGAAAATCAGGCAGGGATTTGCTCTGATTTCCTGTGTGCAGCAATGGAAAATCCTGGTCATTTCAAAAGCATATCAGATGTCTGACTATTTGGGAATAATAACATTTTAAAAGCTTTTTTTCTTTTTACCTCAAATGTCAGTATTTTTGGTGGCCAGACAATTCTCTGCTATGTCCAGTGTGTTGGTGCAATTATCACCATGTGGGTCAGTGGCTGACAGACTGTGGGAATTCAATCACCTGCTTCCACACTCAGGTCTTTTAGTCGACAGAGTTGTTCTAGTGGGGTAACAGTAGGCAACATAGTTGACCTCTAGATAACTTATAATATGGACTGAGTCATGCTGGGGTCTCTGTTATTGATTTCAGCTGCTGAGGGCAGATAAGAGCAAGCTGGAGAACCAGATGCAGATGATGCACCCAGACCTGGCTGGGTAAGTGAACCAACAATAGCCTCAGAGTGAAGGGGTTTGCGATATTAAGGGTTACTACTAAGAAAGTAGACGTTCACAACTTTTTTCACACTATTAATGATGCCTGGAAGAGAAACCATCTGAGCCATTTAAACAATATCTTTATGAAAAACAATTTGAGTTATGTGTGTTTTGGTTTTTCATTTAAGATTTGTCGATTTTTCCAATTAATGTGTTTGTTTGTAACTTGTTTGCACTTCACTTCTTCACACCCATCCTCCTCTCATTCACACAGGGCTGGCTTGTCGCTGTCAGCAGCCTACAGGTTGAACCAGAGCAGCTTAGGATCACTGCAGACAGAACTAGCTCTGGCACAGTCACCACTGGAGGTCAGCACTCCCTCACTATGTCTGCCTTTTTCATTTGCTCCCCTTTTCTTTCATGCTCTCTATTCTTTTTTGCTCTCAGTCTTGTATCTTTTGTTGATTTGTTCTCTGTAGACATTGTTTCAGTCTCTGGTCTTTTATTCCTGATGGCAGCTGCATCATCTTTGCTGCAGCAGCCAAACTGTTGCACATATAAACTACAGTGCACCCTAAACAGATACAGCATTCACACTGACCGACCACTTCAGCAGACACAGCTAGTTTAGGCAGTGTTATGTAATCTCAGACTTTAGTGTCTGATCCCGGCAACGATTCTGAGAAGTTTTATGCCAACAGGGAGGTAATTCATCTCTGAAGATTTTTCTTCCTCAGGCTGCAGGGATTCTCACATATTTCACACAATATAAAGCACTGTCTGAACATTAGATTTAGTTCTTCACATGCTGTGTACTTGGCGCCTCTCCCTGATAATCACACTAGTGGGAACAATTTGAAGTCTTTTGTCCTCGTTTGTATAAATATGTTGCTATCTGCTGCAGGCCCCCCATGGAGTTGACCATTTGACCACCACAATGAGCTTTGCCTCCCCATTGGATGAGACGCTGGACAGGGAGGTGTTCCTGATGCTGCAGGGGCCCAGCCCTGAACACATGGCTCAGGAATTCAAGAGCCTCCTTAACAAACTGGTAACCAAGTGTGAATAAGTTGGCACTGGTCTGACTTGCACTTATTCCAAAATTGACTTTAGATTAGGGTTGCCAAGTTTGTGCATTTCCCTGGTAGTTGAAAATATCAGCAATAAATAATTGATTAATCATCAATAAGATACAAAACATGTTTCTTAGTTTAAGTTTTATTTAAACAGTTTTAGAGGAAAATTAGTTATGTGACACATTCATTTATGAAACGGATGTCTCAAAACAATCTCTAATAGGGCACAATTACTTCAGTTTCTGGACTAAAAGGGCAGGTTAATCGATTAATGTTTAATCATTAGCTTCCATACTTTAGACTCTAGATTTATGATGAATGGACAATTTTCATCTATACAGTAATCCCATTGTTCTCTTGTGTAAAGTGTTTTATATATTATGTTTGACTTGCAAATGATTGCTGTAACTGTAAATGTCACTCAGTTCCAATCAGCACAAAACTAGCATAGCATCAGCTGTGGAATATGTAGAAAACCTTGAATTATTGTACCTTTTTGTAAGGCATTTTAATTTTTCAGAAGTTCCTATCTGTAGCCTCAGATGGAGCCTTGAAAAGCTAAAGAAGGACACCTAACTGTAACATTACAAGGCCACATAGAACTGGCAACTCTGTCGACTAAAAGACCTTTGTGTTTCATGGCTCACACAAAACTCTAGACTGTTGTGTTGGAATAACTGTTGAGGGACATTAAGAGATGACCATCATCTTGATGTTTGAGTCAAATTCAATATACTAAGGGGTGCCCTTGTAGCTCAGTTGGTATAGCGTGTGCCCCATATACTGAGGCCACTAGTCCTCTGCAGCGGTTGCCGATTCGGCTCCTGCCTGCGGCCTATTTGCTGTGTGTCATCCCCTCTCTCTCTACCCCATATCTTGTCTATCTTCAGCTTTCACTATAAAAAATAAAGCCAAAAGCCAAAAAAAATCTAAAAAAAACAAAACAAAAGAATTATTACAACATTACATAGGCTCTGATTTGTATTTAGAACAATGAGACAATGTTTTTGTGAATGCATGTTAACTTATTGTATGTTTTGAGCAATTGTGTCTAAGAAGTACAGTCCATTTTAAATTTGCCTGTCTGGAAGGACTGGGCACTTCAAGCAAAAATAGCGGTTTGCTAAACATAATCCCAACTCCCAAAAAGTTGGGACGCTGTGTAAAAATTAAATGAAAACATGCAATGATTTGCAAAATATTTTGACCTCTATTTAATTGAATTCAGTGGAAAGAAAATATTATATATATATATATATTTAAAGGTCAAGCTGACTAACTTAATAGTTTTTCGTAAATATAGACTGAATTTGACCTGCAACACATTCCAAAAAAGTTGGTACACGGCCATGTTTGCCACTGTGATACATCACCCTTTCTTTTAATGTCAACTGAGGACACTCATTGTTTTATAGTTGAAAGTGAAAATCTGTCTCATTCTTGCTTGATATACGACTTCAGGTGCTTAAGAGTCTGGGGTCTCTGTCATATTTTTTGCATCTTGATGCACCACATATTTTCATTGGGAGACCAGTGTGGTCCATGGTCAGGCCATTCTAGTACCCCAAGACTTTTACAACAAAGCCACACTGTTTTAACACATGCAGGCTTTGCAGTCAGAGGTGAGATGTCACTCTTGGGTGGTTTAGCAAAGCAACACAGTGTATGAAAAAATCACAGTAGAAATCTCAGATAGCATGATATCACAGTGCTTCGGTCTATAGTGAATGTTACACAATCAACTTGCAGCTATCAGTGCTAACAGGGTAGATATTTGGGACCAGGCTATTTCTGTAAACAAAAGTGTTCATTCTGAAAGCTACATTTTTGATGCTTCAAACATGTGAGTGTAGCAAAACAAACTTGCTAGCTTAAAATATTTTGCTACAATGTGACATCTCTGGTTTCTCCGTTCTCTCTCTCTTCATCTGTTTGTGAATGTTCTTTAGTGAGTGGCAGAAAGTGAGCTGTACCCAGCATGCCGCTTGGCCGTATAACAGTTAATACGGGTCTCCTTTGAATACACTGCACAGTGTGTACTTATGGTGGTGGTACTGCACCACTGATAAATATGTTTAGTAGATCTTAGGAGCTCAGCAATACACCTACCAAGTCTGAAGTCGATAGGATGAATGGTTGTCAAGAAAATCTAAGGACAGACAGAGACTCCTTCTGTTTTAGGGAGCTGTTATGCATATTGTTTTCAGTTCTTCACTTTCCATTTTTATCTATTTCTGTCTCACCACATGCTTCTTCTTTACATCTCAGAAAAGGGACTTCACAGAGGAAACCGACTCTGTCTTGTCTGCAGTTCGAGTCTTGCTGGACAACCACGCACAGCCCAGGGGCAACACAGACACCAGCCTCCAGGTCAGATCCACTCAGGCACTTTCACAGACACATTTTACATTTTTTGTTCAGTGTCAGCCTACTACAACACTATAAGTCTAAAAAAAGTCACAGGTTCACAGTGTACTTTGTACATATATGTACATATGCGTATGGGTTTATTTCAGGCTGAAAAGGGCTGGTTTAGTACTTTTGCTTATATGAATCATGAAATTATGTAATGTGATTCCTGTCTTCCTCTCTCCACCTGTTGCTCTCTTTTTTCCATCTATCACTGCCTATCTGCTCTTTTTCTCCTTCCCACCCACTATCTCTCCTCTCTAGAGATCTCTCACTTATATAACTCTCCAACAGGCCCCATCCAAGCAGTGCTATTTAGTCAGTGTGTTGTACCATGAACACAACCCACTCCCCTCCTCCTGCACTCCAACTTTCTGTATCTCTCTGTCTCTCTTTCTCTCTCTCCCCCCTCCTCCTGCATTGTTGCCACTCTGCATTCATTAGACACGTACCGCCATACAGCAGTAAACATACCAAATGAGACAGAAATCATTAGTGGAGCAAAGCTGTACCAGTGCATGTCAGTCTTCCGCTGGTTCTTCAGCGTACTGCTAGCTGATGTGGAAAGATTTGTGTGTCAGTTAGGTGTCAGAACTTTTCAGAGGCGTAAAAGACACACAGCTATTCAGGCCGCGCGTTTCACCCTAGCGAGAGGCTGACCCCCTCGGCCCTGTTCTTCCACAGACGGTGCAGGCCGAGCTGGACGCGAGAAGGGCAGACTGGGCCCTCAGCCTGGACCAGCTGGCCCAGTACACAGACTCGCTGGAAAAGGAGCTGATCAAAATGGCCAGCAACATGAGGAGGTCCCGCACTGAGATCCTGCACCTTTCTGTCAGGTGAGCAAATCCTTGCTGTCTGTTCTCGCTGTACATGTGTGGCTGAAAATCAGTGGGCAGGCAGAAATGTGTGAGTCGCTGAGCGCTGAAGTGAGTGATGTGATATGAGAGCAGAGGAAGATGGAAGAGAATAGATTTTCAGTGGATCTTGTGCTGGCTAATTAAAGACAACTTGACTATAAGGTAGGAAAACGTTTCTTTAAGGTGGAGTTGCTCTTGTGCAGCAGTAATCTCATTGGCTGAATTAAACCCTGGTAGGAAGAGCTTAAGAATTCATTGTCTGGCTAAGTAAGGTAATGCTGATGTCACAGAAGAGGATATGAGTAAAAGAGCCAGAGGCTGGTTGAATCTAGCAGAGTAATACCTGGAAAAAACTAAAAGAAATGCTGGCTATCTGTCTCTATAAGCTTGTTTGGTGCTTGTAGAGTTTTCAGGATCTTAAATGCCACGTGTTCCTGAATCAATTAAAAAAAAGTTACCGAGTAGAGCTTAAACGGATAGTTGTAGTTAGTGTATTAGCTACAGTTGGCACAACCCCAGTTTGGAGAATCAGAGAGGAGTACCAGCATGCGAGTTAAGCAATGAACTGCTGTGGACAGGGTCATTAGCAAAAGGTATTTTAGCCACTTGAAAAAAAGTTCACCTAAAAAATTTATATCAGTTGAAGTGTATGATATATTTAGAATATTTTCACCACTTTACTTTGCTGTCAGACTGCCTTTTGGGTCGGGAAGCTGCCATTATATAAGCCAAATATCACGCTCTCCAAACCAACCAAACACCTTAGGCAGAATCAGTAATTGTACTGCACACAACATGAGAGTTGCTGGTCTACCGCTGACTTCTTAACGCTTTATGTGGTGATACGATTCATATCACGACACAGATGTTATGGTTCAATATACTGTGATGATGCTGCTATTTTTAAAATCATAGTATAAAGATAGTACATAGTATAAACATGCATGAAATCTGAGTTTATAAAAAGTTACTTTTTTATGCAATCAGACCAGTGAAGATGGATAACAACACTGCTAGTGGTCAGTGGTTTGAGCACAGCACAAAATGAACCACTGCCACAAATCTTTGCATGGATGACAATGTCACAATACAGTGTTTTTGGAAAATGATACAGTATCACAAAACATGATATGGCGATGCTTATTTGTATTGATATTTTCTTGCACTTCAAGTTTGGATTCACTGAAGTTACACAATAACACAAACTAACAAATCGAGGCAGTGGTAGACTTCCATGTTGTGTGAGGTAAAACTACTGATTTCAACCATGGTGTCAGTGGGTTTGGAGAGCCCAATATTTATTTTTATTAAATGGCGGTTTCCCGTCATAAAGGGCTGTCAGGACTGCAAACTAAAGCAGTGAAAATACTCTAAATACACTTAAACTGATATTTATTTTTGGGGTAGCTTTTTTAAGTGGCTAAAATCCCTTTTTGTTGCTAACCCTGTCCACAGTGGTTTATTACTTAGCATCTGTGCTAATGTCCCTCTCTGCTCTGCAAATTATCTGAACTATCCCTTCAAGAGGATTTTATGCAACCTGTCAGAAAAATTCACATTTCTAAAATTTACTGAAACTGTATATAAATGTCACCACACATTACTTAATATCAGACCCCAGCATTGTGGGTGTCTCTGCTCTCCATTGCTCAGTCTCAGATGGCCAGTCAGTTGTGCTGAGTGGGGAAAAGATCTGTCAATCATCCTGACCTCAGTGACCCCAAAGGGCCCGCCTCACTAGGTCTGGGCCTGGGCCAATTCTGGACTTCATTCTTGACTCTTTGTGGATGGGTTTGCCTTCTGCATATGTGTGTGTGTGTGTATATCTGTTTATATGTGTGTTCATGGAGACGGCCATCCCCTTCAGATATATAACGGAGCTAGCGAGGTGCAGCATCAGACCAGAGAGGGGGAACTGGTCAGGCTGTCCAGCTGGGATTTACTGGTGCTCTGTTGCCAGGGTAAACTCAGGAACTTTATTAATGTTTGTGGGAAAAGAAAACTGAAGAGGACTCATTGTAAGTATAGTTCTACCTCATGCTCAGGAGTGTGAGGAGAGCTGACACAGACTGTTCAAAGAAAGACTGGATTATAAAGCAGTGTTAGGATCAGGGTTTTGTGGTAGGGCACTTCTGAGGTGTGTAGTCTTGAGATTAGAGGGTCAGGCTGGGACTGGATCTACAAAACCGTGAAGTGAAGAAACCGTCACTGGGCCAGTTGGAGAACTGGCGCTGGTCACCCTGGGCAACAGAATGGGACACTGCATGGGCCTGCGGATTGGGTACAGTATGTCCACTGTACTTCTTCAAAGATAGGATTTTCTATCTCTCTGGACACTAAATGTGCTTAGAATTCTTTGATAATTTATGTTTCTTCCACATTTCTCTTGGAAAAACTAAAAAAAAAAAAATCCCTCAGCTGTTTTTAATTACCAAGATGTTGTATTGTTGCATGCAGGGTGCAGGAGCAGGAGAACCAGAAGCGTCAGCTGTGTGAGGAGCTGGAGCAGCTAAAGACACCTCAGGACAGCCGTGAGGCCTCATGCCAGACACCTGCACCAGAGGAAGAGGTCAGAGGGGAAGGGAGGAAGGGCGGATTGGATCACGGGGTTAAATCTACTATAATAAACAGATATTCAATAAAATAGATAAATAAAAAGCAGCTACTTGCTTCCACCATATTTGTAAAGTCATCTTTTGATTACAGCTGGGTGACATAGCTGAAAAACGTAACGCTATAAAATATTTAATTTCAGTTGATATTGATTTGTAGTGGCATGTTTTTAATAATAAATAAAAAATTAACCACTTAATTTCGAATTTAACCGCATTGCTGTGAATTTAACCACTTTATTTATCAAGGCACACAGCTAATAAACTTAAAGAGACAGTTTACCCCAAAATCAAAAAAACACATATTTTTCCTTTTTGTGCTATTCACACTATACATCTAGATTGTCTGGTATGAGTTGCCAAGTTTTGGAGATATTGGCTGTGGAGATGTCTGCCTTCTCACCAGTGTCTCTTTCCAGACTTCATGACCTGGTTGCACCTCGTTGTGAGCACTTTTATGTAGAAACTACTTTCTAGTAGAAAAAAAGTACTTCCAGTAGATTCTACCATACAAAGAAAATAGTTGCAACATGCCACTACTCAGAACAAGGTCTGTGGATTATCTTGCATAACTGGGTCATAATTCCTGGAAAAATATATTGCTGTTGAATTTTTCAAATGTATCTTTTTTTGGTGTTAGATGGATGAATAGTACTACAAGTAAGAATACAAATATGTATTTTTGATTTTGGGTTGAACTATCCCTTTAACATTCAAATTATTGAACAACTTTGTTATTGTTATTGATGAAATGTCTATTGGTGATACATGCCTCCACTGTTTTATTTCCCAGGACTACTTTTGATCTTAGTCCTTAGTCAGTATACATTATTTTCAAAATACTCAAAGTGTACACGGTCTGGGATGTATGCAAGTGTTACCTGCACTGCTTTGACATTCACTAACATGAAAGTCATATTCAGTTTGGAATACATTCAACTTACATTTATGTTTTTGAATATATTAACATTCAGTTACCACAATAGAAAGATATTGAAGGACTTGCATAGAGAGCAGTGACAGAGCTCTTACTGTATTCAGACAGATGGAGTATCTGGTAGAAGAGAGCTGAGTGCGAGTTGGCGGCTGAAGTGGACATGTGCACCCACACACACACACACACACACACACACACACACACACACACACACACACACACAATCAAATGCGACCACACACCTACGCACTGCTCCTCGCACAAAAGGCACTGAGGCACGCTTGAACATTTCCATTACAGCACCATTGTTTTTTACTGCAAAGCATAATGACTTTGGTGCTGAGGTAGATAGATTTGCATACCCTAAAAAGCATGTTGTGTTTTGACAAAAATTTGTTGTTTTTGTATCGGTCTTGCTCATGGAACAGGAAAATTATATTTCCCTTGAATTTGTTACAAAACAAAAAGAACAGTAATAAAAAAAAAAGATAATCTATGAAATTTGTTATGTTTTAGCTTTATTAATAAGTGGTCTTTGCTGGTGATTAACAGGTGTTTTCTGGAAAATACTTTGGAGAAAAATCATGTCTGGTGCTGTGTCATCTTTTTCTCTGAGATATCTGTTGGAAAAGTTTGACTTTTTTGCAGTAGTTTGCTCATAACTATGATAGCTTTCACCGCTCAACTTCAGCCTCATCACATCCAGCTGGATTTTGCCACAGGGGGGTTTGTTGTAGTCAGACTTTGGTTGCTTTTTGTGCATCTTACCTTTGTTCATTCTTTTCATCAAGACCTGGCATTTCTTTTTCTTTTCAGCCTGGAGATGACTTGGACTGGGATGAGGAGTTCGCCCTTCAAGACTTCTTGAAAAACGAGTTAGCAGAGAGGAATTGCAAAGAACAGGGCGAACGAACGGGCAGCAGGCCTGAGGAGGCAGTGGATAAATTAACAGACAGAGGCGAAGAAGAAGACGGGGAGGAGAAGTGGACTGTGGTGGACACAGCAGGAGAGGGAGAAGTGAGGGACACGTCCACTCCTCTGTCTGCTCTCTCTGGGGAGGCCCAGAACAGTGTAGCAGGAGGGGTTCAAGGTGAGTGGGGACACCAAGGTGGACAGAAAGATGATGATTATTCTAACTTTTTTTTTTCATCGGAGTGTATATGTAAGGATAATGTACAGTGAGAGGGTCATTATGGCTAAATAAACCCAGACAGGATGATGCAGGAGCCCGACACAAAGGAGAAGGGTCTTGAATCATCCACTAAATGTCAATCATTTTCTCACTTAACTGATTAATCATTTGCTCCATAAGATGTAAAAACATGGTGAAAAATGTCTGTGTTTCCCAAAGCCCAAGTGATGTCCTCAAACATCTTGTTTTGTCCACGGCCCAAAGATAATCAGTTTACTGTCGTAAATGGCTGAAGAAACCAGAAAATATACCTGTTTGAGAAGCTGAAATCAGAGAATTTGTACATCTCAAATGACTAAATTAATCAACAACTATTTTGATAATCGATTAACAGTTTTTAGTTGAAAAGAATTCGATTAATCTTTTAATTTGTGCAGCTCGAGACCATAGCAACTATCTGTTATTCATAGCAGTGGTTTGCTATTCAGAAATAACAGACCATAGAATGCTGTAATTGATTCATCAGAATTGACTATTCATCAAAGCCATGTAATAAAACTTGTGAAAGTCTAACAAAAAAACCTTCCTTTGTATATGGATTATATAATGTAAAGTAGATATATCCTCAGAGAACCACTAAATGTAACACTACTGGTGTATTTCCATGTAGCTATTCATTTTGAATTAGGTCTCAACAGATTAAATCTTATGAATTTATCTCAGTAAAAGCTCAAAAGAACTTTTGAGTGGTCTTCATTGAGCCTTTTAAAACCCAGTTTACACCAGAATTAGCCCAGGGCTAACTGAAACCTAATAAAGTCAAACCAAATAGGGATAAATATAGTTTCATAATATTCTAGCCCTATTCTGACCCCTGCTCACCCCGTTCCTATCTCAGAATCAAACGCAGTAGGATTAACCATAGAAATAAGCTTTGAGCTAGTCTCATGCAACAAGAATGTGAACTAGTACATCCCGTGTCTTCTTGGCATGAGAATATTGAAACCATAGTTTGAACTGTGAAAACTTTAGAGAACAATTTTCCAAATGTGATAGTTATTGAAACTGAATGCCTTTGGACATTGGCACAACTACTGTTTAAATCTTGCATTTAAAGTCCTGACAAAGATCTAAAGTTAGTCAAAATATGTTGCATTTTGTAATGATTTAGCCACTAAAATAAGTATTTTAATATTTCCTTCCTCGTTACTTTTTTTTCCTTAGAAACGGAAACAGCCACAACAATTTGTTAAATTTAGACAGTGAGGAACATCTGATGAAAATTAAACAAGTCAGACAAGTACCCAAATGTAAGTATTAAAGAAGTGATATTGGTGCATCCATAATAATAATAATAATAATAATAATAATGATAATAATAATAATGATAATAATAATAATATTTTTTATTATTAACATAAAATGTAGCACCTTTCATTCAAAACTTGCAGCTTACCGTGATTTACATTTAAATATGGAATAAAAACTAGAAATGCAATGATTAAAAATGTATAAAAAATCAGGCTAAAAAACTGCATTTTAGTTATAGGAGCCTTTCTTACTCTCAAGTGCCTATAGTCTTTAGTCTCAGCTCAGCTATTTAAACATTGCCCCGACTTTAAGTTCACTCACACATCCAGCTGGAGCACCAATTTGCAGGTTTCACTCACTGCGTCTTACAAGGTGCTTCACAGGATAAACTCTGAAGGTGAAACACAGCTTACAGACTCCGTTATTGTCTTTGAGTGTTGATTTGTGTGTGTGTGAGAGTAAGTGTGTGGATTATCCCTGTGTAATCCGAGGGAGTCACAGGGCACTCAGCCACCCTTGAAGCACCAGTACAGTACACACACTCACTCACTGTAAGGATACACACAGTCTGAGGCCCTTGGAAGTAGACCCCTGCCTTCTATGGTTGTTGTGGCCCCAGTCTTATAAAGGTTGTGTGTGAGAATGAGTGTGTGTGTGCGTCTCCACAGTATGTGAAATCCTCTCTTCCTCAAGGTCCTTGTATGGCCAGGTGCACGACCAGTCTGAGGCCACGAAGTGAGCTCAGTAATCCCCCATTCCTCTGCTTGCATGAGCGGCTGGCAGGCAGAGAGACAGAAAACGAGAGTGCGAATGTGGTCATTAATGCCACCTTAGCCATGCATGGTATTTTAACCTCTCTGCCCCTCCCTCAACTCAATGCCTTGCAAAATAGACAGCCTGGCCTTTAATGGTAAAAGGTGGGGTTGCATTTTTGGATGGCGACCCCTGTAGATGAATTGGACACGGGATTAGTTTTTAATGAACAGCTGCTTTCTTTTGTCCCTTTTTCAGCCTCCTCACTCCTCCCATCATTTTTTTTTTATTTTTTTTTTTTTTTAACTGATTTATGTCTTATTTTTCACTTCTTCTTTTGTATCTCTTACAGACTCTGCAGCCTGCACTGAGTCAGAGCCAGAAGTCAACTGTCAGTCAATGCAGGTAAAGTGAATTGTGAAATGCTCATCTTATGGTGCAGGGTATATGTGTTGTGCAAGATGGTCACCATATTTGGGATTGAGATGTCACCTCTGTCTATAATGGCACAAATTTGATGATGATTACCAGAAAATAGTAGTTTAAAGATTAATTACTGAAATTTTTAATTTGCATTGGAGCATTCTCCTAAAACATTGACTAGTAAACTTCAGAAAACCTAGTGTCTTTCTCTACAAATGCACAACATAAATTGAGAAGTGCTCAAGATAAAAAATAAACACATAAACAAGACTAAACAAAAGCGCAGCATTATCCATGCCCTGTTCATAACATTAATAAATGATTCAAAAATCCATCAGCATAGCACCAGTCTTTGAAGGAGTCATCAAGTGAAACTTTGTTCCTAGGTGTTTCTTAATCTGTACAAAGAAAAGTTCCTGTGGCACAACCAAAGCAAAATTACAATAGTTCACTCCTTCCACCTGTATATTAATTTATTGAAAAATAAATCTGCATGACATTAATTAAACACACACATACATACAAAAGGCAAAAACCAACTCCATAAAGCATAGTTTGGCTCCTCTGACATGTTTCCTTCTTTTGTAAAAGACAAAAACTGATTCAAAACAAGAAAATGTTTTTTTTTTATGGTTATGCAGGTTTGCTATCATTAACTCAAATGATGCATTCTGCCATTGACTTCACCCACTCTCTACATTCAGATCTAACTTGGCTTTTCCGGTTATAGCGGATAACCCTAGCAGCAGAAATAAAGCCTGTTAGTGCTACAGCAAATACTAGTTGAAATACCTTGGGTAAACACAACCTGTCCCCCAAGAGCCAAAGTTGAATTGTTCCAGGTGTAGGTATACCTTGCTACTCCTGAATTGTTTTGATTATCTCTCTCCAGATATGCAGAACTAGAACTACTAAAACAGGCCCGCACTGCATACATATGAAGGTGCCTTCATGCCTTTTGCATTTCCAGCACAAATTATTTTCTAGTAAATCTATTTTATGAAGACCGACAGGTATAAAATAATATTGATGAAGTATGAGAACAGCATTTACATGTAAATTAAGTTCATCTTGAAGGTCATGAGTCTGCTTCTCTGTGTAATGTATAAGTGTAATTTGATGCCAGGCTAAAGCTATATAATTATTTCCTTGAAACAAATATGTAAAAATACAGCTAAGCTGAATGTAACCTTTGAACTTTAAAGCATCTTTCAATTTCTGGAAACCACATGTCCAAATAAATTTGTTTTGGCTCATGTGATTATCAGAGGATAGCGGCAGTTTTGACCCCATAGAAACCCATGTAATTGTATCTTAGTGCAGCGATTTTAGGATTATGTAAAAATGTCCTTGTTTAGAATCAGGATCTTTTTCACTTCCATGAGCAGAGATGCTCTCAAGCAAGACACTGAATCCCGGCCCCAACAATAGCTGACTATAGTTGTACTGGCCAGCTGCCAGGTGTGTGACAGGTGCGTAACTGTGTGTCAACAGAGAACATGACAAAACCAAAACATAGTTGGTCCTCAGTTTACCTTCCTTGGCTTAGCACATTTTTTTAAAATGGCATAGAGATCATTGCTGTTCTTGGAATATACCCATATACTTCCTTTGCAGTGATAGGAAGGAAGTAGGAACTTTTTAAAGTTGTGATTAATGACTTGAAGGGACATTGCAGCCATCAGCTTATTTAAAATGACACTTTAAAGAACCATGTTTGACCATTGTGGCATATTTTAACCAACTAACTACAAATTATTTGCACTTAATATTACACACAGTCTGGGCACGCTACTTTGAAAGCATAGCTTTGCAGGCCACCAGTTACCTCGCACTAGGAGAAGTTTAACTACAGCAAAGCTACTATAGGGAGAAATCTACTTTGGTTCACTAAAGTGACTTAAAAAAGATTAAATTGACGATGTACATGTAATGCAAAATTGTAAGAAAATATACATACAGGTCATACGTAAACCAAAAAAACATTCTACTATTCATGTGAAAATGCATGTAATGTCAGCTTTTGTTTTGTATACAATGTCCATCAGTCAGACACCTGTCCCAGTGTGGATATCGCACCAACCAGGATTACTCAGTTGGCTAGGTAATGTCTAAAATAGCATGCTATGACTTTTCTGAACATTTGTTAATCAGAAGCAATAATCAGTACTCAAGATTACGGATTATATTGTCAGGTGGCTGCCTGACAAATGCATTGCCTGGGCAAGCCTTCATAGCAGTCAGGATGAAATAAAAATAGGGGTGGGGCTGGTCAAAGGGGGTTCAATTACAGTGAAGAAGCAATGGTAAAATTAAAAGAAAAAAGCATTTCTTCCTTTGGCCCAAAATTTTATGCAGTTGCTGTAGTTAAGTACAAAAATGGCACAGTAATTTAACTACTTATGCAAATACTGCAAAATGTATTATTAAAATTATTATTTTTTAAAATTAATCTTACTACTGTATGACAACGAGCTTAAAACTTGCATTAGATGAGTAATTCATCTGTCACCCTTGTTGCTAAGGCAGTCACAAGCAGAGACTCTTTTGCAAACTCTTCCTCTTAGTGCGTTCAAGGATGCTCTGACATGTAACATTTCAGACTCGTGACTTTCAGATGTCCAATATGGGGCTGTCCTTGAATGCACCATCAGCAAGGAGGGCTTTAAAAACAGTCCCTGTCATTGTGATGGACATATCTGAAGTGTTAAGTCGCTCTTATGATTTTCCTACTACTCTGAAATGAATGGGAAGCAATGACTGCCTGCAAGGTAGGAAATGATCTAAAATACCAGTTTTGTCTGCTTAGTAATAAGTGGTCAAACATGCAAAACTGCTTATATGTTTTGCTTAAAATATCTATCACTTTCCTAATACAATTATGTAATTGATTATGTTGCATATGTGTTATTTTCTCTCCCTCTCTCTAAACGTATGCACTATCTGTTTCTTTTCTCTTTCTGCAATTTGCCTACCAAATAGCACTTCACATATCATTATTTACAGCCTCTGCTCGCAGGCAGCAGTCTGCGTGCTTGTGTTGAAGCTGTCCACTTCCATATATAGCAACAGAATGTATTACGCACCTGCATTCAAAGAAAAATATATTCAAAATGTATTCTGCACCCAATAACATGATAAACTATACATTATGTAGCTATGATCTCAGTGTCTCTGCTCCATTTCTGATCTTGGATGTTATGCATTCTACTCACTTGCAGTGCTCAGTGCTTAATTAATTTCATGCCTGCGAGGTTTTTAAAACTAATTTAAACACTCCATCATGCTGCCGTCAGTATAAAAGTGATGTTTGCTTTTGAATTCCTCTGAACATGACAGTAATTGGGGGTCTTCCCAACAATCTATCACTGATGGAACAGATGCTTTGTGCTGTCTGTCAGCTGTTAGATTGTATTGACTTCTTATGCAATGTCTTCTCCACTGACAAGGATTTGTTTCTGTAGAGTGATTTTGGGCCTGCTGTTTGGTACGTGTTTAATGTGTGTTGCTTATTTGATCTTTTCACCCCTTTCCTTTTTGAATATTTATCATTATTGTGTGTGTGTATGTGTGTGTTTTCAGGAAGAGGCAGCAGAGCCATTGAGCGCCCACTCACAAGCTGTCAGCATTAGACACCCAGAGGCGGATGCTCTCCCTGATCTGTCCCACTCAGAGAACAACAGTAAGATCTCTGACTCCCTCTCCTCTCTCTCTCTCTGTGTAATTCACTCTCTGTGTGGATCTTTCCATTTTACTTTCTTCTCCCCCTACTGTCAGTTTACTTTCTCCTCTGTGTGCTTTTACAGCTTAACCAAAGAGTGACTCATTTCCTGACTCACTTGGTATGTTTGCTGTTTGTTTAGAGGAGAGAAAAGTTTATTAAATCTTCCAAGACAAAGGTCAAACTCTGAATACCACTGTTGAATACCACAGTATGAATAATAAGTCTATTGTTTTTTTTTTTGTTTTTTTGTTTTTGCCAATCCAGAACTCCATGACTGCTTTGCATAATCATGTACTTAGTTACTGCATTGCTTACATGAAGAAGAAGACGCACATTTTACAAAGTGGATGACTTAATTATTAATCATCTCTGTTTACTGCTTATTTTACCTTCCATATGAACATCATAAAAAAAGAAATGTTCTCAGATATTAAAACAACAAGTGTTAAAGGGTGTCCCTGTAGCTCAGCTGGTAGAGCATATGCCCCATGTACTGATCAGTTCTCCCCAGCGGCCATGGGTTGGAGCCAGCCTGTGACCCCTTGTTGCATGTCATCCCCACATTCTCTCCCTCTTTCCTGTCTTCACTTCAGCTGTCTCTATCAAACAATGGCATGAAATGCGCAACAAATATACTTGAAGTGACTAGTGACTATTGAGGTGGCTGGGGTGGGGTCACTAAAAACTGGTACAGTGTGAAATACAGACCTGGTGGTGATAGGCTTAATCAGCTTTGTGTGAACTTGTTGAACATGTTAAAGCTAATGTATTCCATTTACATGCAGGTGACACTGAGCTAATGTTTTCTGGTGTTGTCAAAATGCAGCCTGGAAAATGTAGGGAAATAATTAGAGTAAATTATAACGGCTAATAACTCAGTAACCTGTAATCCTGGATGCATTGACCATCACATATTGATACTTCACCCTGAAAGTTTATTTATAGATGAACCAATTTTTTTCTTGTCTCAACAGACGCAGATGTTCCTGAGACTACAGAGTCTCACTCCTCCGATCCAGCCCAGAATCTGAGCAGTTCACCTGAACAGGATCAGCCAGTCACACTTAGTAACAGCCCTCCTACAGAAGCTGAGATGGTTCCTCCTGACAGCACATCACCTGGACCAGACGAGACCATTACACAGGCTGAGAGGTGAATAATTAGGGACATAATCGGACTGTCAGACTGCCTTTCTATTTATGGAATTCCAAATTATATAAAGTATTGCTGAGTGCATTTAGATGCGTGTTGATATTATGTTTGTGGGCCATTTTCGTCTGACACTTGTCTTATTTGATACCACCTTTAGGGGGCGCCAAAGTCAGGAATTTTCAATTACTTTAGCATAGTGGCATAAGTCATTCAGTATTTTTCATGCATTAATTGCAGTAAAGATGATTTGTTGTTTTAATATATCTCTAAACTAGTTTGTTACAGTCACTTCAAAAGTAAAAAATACAGGTGGTTGAAACAAATATGATATCTCTTCATTTCTGCTGAGAGATAGAGAGTGAGGGGTCATTTTACACAGGGAAGTGGCCTTGTCAAAGGTGACACAGCAAGTTTCCCTTAATATGCCCTCTGAATCATGCCCATGACACAACAGAGTGACAAAACAGCATTTTTTCAAAATAGAGGATGAAGTGCTGCATGGCAAAAAAGAGCAGGAAGTTTACTCACCACACAGAAGTGCAGCAGCTGGTAACCTGACTGTATTGAGACCACTGAGATGGTTGTTGTAGATGAGGAAAAGACCATGTAGAGACCCCAGCTGTAAAGCAACCTTCTCTATCTTTGCATTTTTAGTTTATTCGCTCCCTCACACCTAAACAGGAACTTTTTCCACAGACACACCTGTTGAGCTGGTGTTTGGTAGGGAAATCCCACCTCAGAGTCAGGAAACTGACGTTACCCCCAAAGCCTCACCTGGCATCCTTACTAATTTTCATAGCAATATAAATTATCCCTGCTAGATTAGAAATGGATGTATGTTGAAGTCACCATTTTACATTTTCCAGAGTTACGTCATTTCCCTATGACTTGGTCCACATTTGCTAGTCAAATGGGTGTTTTCCTCGCTGTGGGAGGAGTGTGCAGTCTAATTAGTATCTGTGCAGCCATGCTTTGCATAGGCACAGTCCACCTACTAAGAGACGAAGGCTGTTCCTCATCTCTCTTACTGTTTCATACTCTTAACAGTTGTGCCTCATTAGATGGACAGAAATTGTATCTAATGTACAAATTAAGCCTGAGAAAATGACTAGTGCTTGACAGTTGACCTTTGACCTGTGGTTAGCACCCAGCCGACCAGCAAGGACCACAGGAAAAAAGAAGAGAAAGAAAGCGAGGCGGACTCGAGCGCAGGAGCCATGAGTCGGATTAAGGTTAGTAACAGAGGGGAAGTATTTTAATGCACAGGGGAATAAAACTTCCTCTATTCTCTTCAGTACCAGCTCTTCTCTGCTTCCCCTTCCTCTTTTTGACCCTCTCTCTTTCTCTTTCTCTCTGCCACTTCATGTGTCTTAGCTGAGAGAGAGAAGGTGTGGATGGGGGTTCAGTGGGCAGGACATGTGGGCTGGCTTTCCTTCAGAAAGGCTGAGAAGGAGTCCTCGCCCTGGTTAAGGAGGAGAAGAGAGGGCTGGGATGTAAAATTAAGGGATAGATCAGAGAATCAGGTGGCCATCATTGTAGTCACTAAAGCCAATGACTTAAGGAGTCACAGGATCAGCTCTCTGCTTCTCTGAACTCTGTTGCCAGAAGAGGCGAGTACAAAATATTTTATTTGGCTTACTAAAGTGTTGGCATTAAAGTGCTTTCTTTATCACTAAGTTTACTCTAAATTGAAATGCCTCAGATTTCTTAATCGATAGGGCTTCACAAAAGACAATAAAAAATGAACATA
>JAJHUR010135895.1:14467-34388 GCA_027495735.1 Lutjanus campechanus | reverse complement strand
GCCACAGTAGTTATCTGAATTTAAAAAGGAGGTGTGATTGTTCCTTCAAAATCGATGTACTAACGTATAGAATTGAGTATGTCATTGTTCTTGTAATGTTACATGTTAAATAAAGTTTAAAAAGTTTAAAGTTTTTTAAAAAATATACGAAAGAAGACAAACTTCCGGTTGTGACTTCCGGCATGGATTGGATATATGGCGGCGCCCTTGTCCGCCATCTTGACTGCAGTTGGGTACTCTTGGGGTAGACGAGATCAGGCGGCCGTAGCACGAATTGGAGACAAGAAGCTGCAGTCAAGTCGGACAGTTTCCAGCAGACTTAAGAGAACATACAGGAGCGACACTGACATCCTGTTAGATCACCTGTATGTTACCTGTAGTTTGCAGACCAGCTCATAGCAGAAGAGATAAAGTGCGTTCTCGACCGCTGATTGAAGTTAAAATAGAAGTGATCCCCCTTCTGTTACATGGAACATCTGTTCTTTTGTAAAGCACTTTGTAACAGTTCGCTTGATAAGTCATATACCGTTACTATTATTATTAGACAATGAGTATCTGCTTGTTGACAGACAGGTGCCTGCCTGCCCTTGTTTTGTGGGGACAGGTGACACACAGGGAGTGTCTCGTGCTTGTCATAGGAAAGAGAAGTTGCTGTACCCCGAAGTTGGAGTGTGTTGTACTGTTTTGCCGTATTGGTGAAAATTAAAAGAAATAAATAAATATTGTAGCCCGCTTACAGCCCGGAAGAACTGGGGAACACTAACAGTCAGGAAAAGAGGGTTACAGTAACAAAGAAATTCTTTCTCTTTTAGCTCACAAACAGTTATCAGTATTAGGAATTTGAGGTACGGAAGAGTAGGGATGGACCAGAGGAGACATTTCGACTTTATTCTCAACATTGTATTTCGACTTTATTCTCGACATTGTATTCGACTTTTTTCATGACATTGTATGTTGACTTTATTCTCGACATTGTATTTCGACTTTTTTCTCGATATTGTATGCCGACTTTTTTTCTTGACATTGTATGTTGACTTTATTCTCGACATTTCGACTTTTTTCTCGAAGTGCATGATGAAAAAAAATCTACCTCCTCTCATGTTTTTTTTTCTCAAGAGTGGCCCTAATACTCTTCCGTACATATGCCATAGTGTGCTAGCTGGTAACAATCAAACCTCAAGGATGAATTGATACCAGCTGTCTGTAACAGGACTTAAACTTGAAGGCTTTATATTTGGTCATATTTTAGTTATGTTGCTTTACTTTCTATTCTGTGTGTCAAACCTGTTGACGTTGGCAATAGCATGCTGCTAGGGAACCCTAGGACTGAAGTTACGTTGAGTGACATTCAGGGAAGCTGTGAACATAAGCCAAGTTTGAAGCAAACTAAAAAACTAGAGTGTTGGATTTTGGTAATCTATTTCTTTCTTTTGTCATTTCTGTCTTTTGCCTTTTTGTGTAAAAACCTATACTAGAGTACTAGTACGGTACAGCAAGTATTATTTTTGTTGTTGTAGCACAGAGGCTACTCTATGCTCCATCCTGGGGTATCTGTGTGTGTGTTGCTACTGTTGTATGCATATAGGGTGCCAGGTGTGAGAAATGGTCAAACCGCAGGTGTGACTTTGAATTGCGCCAATAAGTTACCAAGTAGAGTGCACTCAGTGCACTGAGCCAGAGATAATGGGACACAATACAACACAAATATCTTTCCTTGCATATTTTTTTTGTTCTTTTCTTTTTGTTTATTTTATTTGATTTGAATGCCTTTGACCTTTTGTTGTCGTTCCTTTTAATTTAAGGGTTTGTGGTACTCCTGTGACAGCCGCGCAGTAGCCCCACGATTCCCAACATCCTCTACTTGCTTATATGGCACATGACATGTCCCACACAAGCAAAGGGGGAAATGGTTGGTTGCATTGGTTTTGAGATTGTAATAATTTAAGAACAGTTTTGGCATAGGTGTATCCAAGCAGCCAGTCCTATCTGCTGGGGACCCCTTATAATTATGCAAAGAGACATACAAATGCCCATGCTTTAGATATGAAAAAAAAAATGCCTTTGTGATTGTTGAAATGCTTCTTTGCCTTATTCAAATTAACTAAAGCCTCTTGCCCATTGTCTTAATCACAATGAGAAACAGAGCCAAAAGACTAACAGGACTATGAGCCCATGACATTCTAGTAATGGACAATGTCCACTCCAATGACTCCTCTTTCCACACCTTCACACCTAAAATTGGCTGTGATGAATGATGACTGCCACTGACTTTTTTTTTTTGCAAGCTGCTGTGTTCTCCCATCAAAAGCTCTTCATTCACAGATAATAGTAGCCCAAGCTTCTCCTGCTGTTGGTGACCGTGGCAACATCCATCCTGGTGACCTCATCTACATGGAGCAGCACAAAGAAAAGAACGCTCTCCAGGCCAGATGAACTAGTCCATCCCAACCACTGCTGACCATGAGACCACTGTGAAGTAATCCACACCACCATGGATCTACACTTTCCCCTGCAAAGATCGACTGACCGCAACGTGGACCAGCACAGCATGATGGCTCAGCAGGAAGTCACCGCAGATCAACGCAGAATGGCTCATCAAGAAGTCAACGCAAAACAGCACAGATTGACGGATCATCAAGAAGTCAACGCAAGGCAGCGCAGAATGACGGATCATCAGGAAGTCAAGCACAGCATCGATCAGATAATCAAGACATCAACGTGGTCCAGCCCAGATCAATGGCTCAGCCAGATGCCATGGATCAGCATTCATCTGATTGAATACCGACAGGGACCACCAACATCTCTGCTGCTGACCACCCTGGTGCCCGAATTATTGCTATTATGGCTTGTTGATTCTAGAGCAACCCAAGGGGGACAAAAAGTCACTCTGGTAGGTCCCATATCCACAATGACAGCCACTGCGCCACCAGGATGTTGAGAATAGCTAAGCCCTCCTTAGATGCAGTCCCCACTCTTTGAAAGAAACATTGACATTCCCACACATGACCAAAGTATTTCCACAAATACTTATCTCAACTTCACCAGAATGGTAGCTGATCACAGTCCAAAATCTACCAACTATTATGTGTGGACTCATTCCCCAAAGTACCAACAAGGACCTCCCACGGATGGCTTTGCCAATCTCTGACTGTGATACCTGTCAATTATTGCATATAAATACATATACATCTTACACCCATGAACTATACTACACCCAGTTGTCCCTGTAGTGAGACTGTTACACTGCAAAACACCTGCAAGCAAGCACCAGGCAGGCATTGATGCCTCTGCTACCATCCCTCTAAGCATAATTCCACAACCATTGAAATGGTTTGTCAGAGGCACTGGAAATGGACAAGACTATTACTAATAAGGTGACATCTAAAATGATGGTTGATCACAAGCATGTTCCTTTTTCCTTCTTATGTTGTCCTATGGGACAAAAGGGAGGAATTGTAATTGTAATTTTGACTCCTTTGAGATACCCAACCTTCCACCTCCTCAACAAAATGTCAGACTCTGTAATTGTAATTGTTAATTCAATTCCTTTGCACTTCAACCATTTGAGACGCCCAACTTCCCTTCTGCTTCTTCATCAATATCCAAATCCCTTTGTATTTTAAACTGTCTAGACATCTTAACTTCACACCTCAGGGGGTTGGTACCGATACCTGCAAGAGACAAAGGGTGCGAATACACACCTTTGGGTAAGGGACTGACCCTGCAGCAGACAAAGGATGTAAAACACACCCCAGAGGTGGGCTTCTCAGGTATAAAATGTTTAGGTTTCCCCATGCTCGGGGTCTTTCTTCATCTTGACCGCTCGTGTTGATTGACCTTTCTTTGCAAAGAAATAAAACCTTGTCGGCCGGCAGAATTCTCTATTTCATTCTTCACCAGCAGAAGCAGCAGCAGAGAATTTCCACCACATAATCAAGTATGAGGTGGATTAAAAACAGTAGCATAAAGTGAGTAAATATACGCACAATTATATTTCCCTATCACGGGAGATCCTTTTTACTGACAAATTAACCAGTCATTTGGATTGTAAAGTGTCAGCTTTTGTCTACCACCTTTCCCATGTCACCTAAATGCAGCATAACTGTTAGAGGGTGTGACTCCTGTGAACAAACCGGCATAGCGTGATATTTAAATGTGTCTTTACTGAACTCAGTGAAGCTTTGACATGACTTCCTGCAGTGAATGTGTTTTTAGGCTGATAAGATGATGTATAACAAAAATTCATGCAATCCGTCATTTCACTGGTGTGACTGCTATAAGTTATACATTTTAAATAAAATGAAGAAATTATTGCTTTTTTTCTTGTTTTTGCAAACTATAAGGCTACTACGGTATGTTTGGGTTTTGTGAGAGGTTTGTATGGACTTGGATGCTTTTGTGTCAATTATTGTATTGACACTAATCAGTAAAACCTAAAAACTAATTGCTAATTGAGACACGACTGAATGTATGAAGCTGTAAAATTTCCAGATCCATGCTATCCTTACAATCTCCAACTTAACTGCGTCAAATGATCCGGTGCATTCAGGTCCTGTGGGATTCACAGTCGCAGCAATTAAGCTGAACTTCATCAAATAAGTACAAATGAGTAGCCTAATTTTTGAGAATTTCATTACTTCTGTATATTTTCTTTTTGTGTGGATGAAGTGAAGCGGTACATGAAATCATTGAACAGTAGTCATTCTACACACTTTACTAAGGGAACAAACTGAAGGTTTTATATGTAATAAATAAATATTTTTCTCAAAAATTAATAAAGTATTTTATTATTGTTGTATTAACATGTGTATATGTTTTCAATAAACCGTTTGGGAAACACTGGGCTACACTGTTATATCTAATAACAAATATAGGTTGGGTTACAAGCTGGGACAGTTCAACCCAGTCTTGTTGATCGCTACTGGGCAGCTTAAACAAACCGTCTTTGGCTTAAATGTGATTGTCTAGATACTAAACCTGTATTTGCGAAACTCTCGCGAGATTTGTACACTGTTTCTTCATTTTTCACATTGTAAAAGTATGGTTTGGACTAAAATAATCACTCTCCTCACTGCCAAAAGTATTCCAGAGAGCGAGAAATACTAAAGCGAGAAGTCATGAATCAGGGCATAGGAGCCTTAAAAATGTATTTGCCTTTGGCTTAGGGGGTTTAATCCATTTTATGAAAGAAACAAATCTGATTAAAAGAATCTAGTGTTTTTGATTTTTGGTTTTCATTTTTATTACCTCTGGTCCACACTCCCACATAGTAGGTGGTGGCGGTAATGCACCTTAAAGCTGGTTGCCACCCGCCATAAAACGGAAAGAAGAAGAAGAAGAAGAAGAAGAAATAATCACTCTCGCGAGATCTTGCGCGAGTCTGGGGTTACCATATAGACACAACCGGAAACAGCTGCGTTCCTAGTTCCAGGCGCGCCAAAAAAGAAAACAAGACGCTGCGACTAAAGCGTGTGTTTATATTTCTCTTACATCCTGATTTGCCGATTGAGGAGTGAGTGAGAGAACCATAGACATGAACACAACCTGCTGACCTACCGTTAATAGTGAGTTATGTCTCGCTTAACAACTTTTAAAGGCGCTGCATGTGCTAACGGTAAAGTTATGCTAGCAACGTTACGGTTACTGCCCACCGCTCTGCTACCTACCTACCTAGCTTACTTCCTACTACCTTCATTAGCTCTGACACTCAAGTAACGTTAAAATGTTACTTCTCAGTCTGATCATTAGGCTATATATCGTTACGCCCGTTAAGACTACAGTCTATGGTGAGGAAAGAAGGAGCGTTAATTCATATCATAAGTAACATAAACATAAATGACGCTACCTAACTAACGTTAAGCTCATTACTCAGGTGCATCTGAAGGTTCTTGCACATTTTATGCCAATAGTTCAATTTTAAGCTCAACGTTAAGTTACGTAAGTCAGTTAATTTCAGAGGGAAATATTTTACTATGATTTTACATTATTTTTACTACTTCTGTAGCGGATTTGAAAACCTATAATGAAAATATAAGACATGTTAAAACACAATATGCAATACATAATAAGTAGGGATGCACGATAAATACCGTGAAAAGTAATTTTTACATTTTTATTCATTATTCAGATAATGAAACAGTCAAATCATATATTATCAGAGTTTATAGTCTAAGGGCTATAATAAAATACAATCCGGCAGATTATGTTGAAGCATTTCATTTGAATTCTTAGGCAAAATGTTTTCAACTAATTTTTCAATTAATTTATTTTATCAGCCATTTGATTAACAAAAACAAAAAATCAGATCCTAGTAAAAATGCGTATTATCAGAGCTGAAAATCATGTGGGCCAATGATGGAGCTGGTCAAGGTGGCGCCAGTATATTTTATGCACTGTTGGGATGTTTAAGATAAAAATCTACGTTTTATAATCATACTTTACATCATATTTATATTCTGAACCTACACTCACTTGCCATTTATTAGGTACTTATAGCTAAAACTAATGCAGTCTGATACATCAGTTCTGCAACAGATCCTACATTCAAATAAGTTATAATGTTCAGTTTTTGTTGAAAGTGTTGTGAGAGATTTTGATTTTAGCTGTATGATCATTTATGTTGCTGTTGAATTGTAGTGATTTATACTGACACAAGGGGTTTCTGTTATTTTTCCAGCACATTTCTATCAATGAGACTAGGTTAACCGATACACCTCTCTGTATGATGCAGTTTTTTTAGGCTGAAGGATGAAAGGACCAAAGTTCAAGTATCCACTCTGCTGAAATATCTTTGAGCAAGAGCGCTGCACCGTAGCTGACCTTGCTTTGGAGGTGGACAAATGATGAACAAGTTGCCCAGTTGGCGCAATAACTGGGTGCATATAAGTAATTTATAATCACTTGAGAATGAGTAAGTGGGGAGATCGACTTAAGAAGGTTGAGCAGCTTGCTCAGTCTTTCCAGCAGAATCCCCTGGCCTCACGCTACAAACCCCGACTGTGGCCATGCCAGCCGTCCTCCGTATGGAAGCTCTTCCCTCGTCAAAATCTGGCGATCAGCTTTGCTCAGAGCTGCAAAGAGGTAACACAAGACTTTGCTGATGTTGTATTGTCTCATCAGTCTGTACCTTAGATTTTACTTCCTGTGTGTAAAGCTCACAATTGCGCCCTGCATTCCCCAGGTTGTACATGTTTTTGCACTTGAAAAGGAAAAGGCACCACTGGGTCAAAGGATCTACCTGGTTACCAGTTACAGTGAGCTGTGGCATTACTACAGGTAAATATCCCTTCTACACTGCAAAATGAGGAACCTCATCTTTTGTGTGTTTGGAAAAAATGTGACAATATGCATTAATGATGATTTGTCCCTTGGTTTTCTTTTTTCAGGACATACACACAGTCCTTGATGCACTGCTATGAGGTGATACCAGAGGGCGCTGTTTGCAAGCTTTACTTTGACTTGGAGTTCCACAAGCCCTCCAACAAGGGAGCTGATGGGAAAACCATGGTGTCATCACTCATTCAAGTAGGGTACTTTTCACATCTTCATTGACAGTGTATCTTAATAACATTATGTTCAAACAAATGTTTATTGAACAGCTTAATTCGTGTATGTATAACAATGATTGAGATGTCGTTTAGTTTAGCACTTAAACAGCCAAAGAATGCGTTACAAATGTGTTCACTTGACATTCAGCCTGTAAGTTTGAATATAGGAAGAGCAGTAATAATTAGAAAAAAAAGGCACACATTTTCTATGTATCTTTCACCCATATACTTTTAATTTCAAGCTGTAAGCTGCAACTGTCAGAAGTACTGCAGAAGTTACTACTAAGAGTTGCCTAAGAGTTACTTTGTGTCACATCTTCTGCTTGTGTGTATTTGTTATGACTGTGTTAAATTTACTTTGGTTTGTGCTTTTCACATCTTTGACGTTCAACATTCTCATCGTCTGTCCCGTTTGGCTTTCTTTTTCTTTTTGCACTCTCTTTGTTTTGCTAGCTAACACTGACATTAATGCCGTCTAATAACATTAAAGACGCCCAAGATCGTTTATGCAGCTGGGCACAGGTTCTAGATTAGACGTATTGACTTTAAAATAATGTCAGAAATGCTAAACCATGAAAAAGTGATGGCTTAAAGTTGCTTCTGGAGGCTGTAACCTGTCACATATGGCAGGAACATTTGGATTCATTATTGCTTTCATACCTCAGAGATGGACAATATACAGTATGTTTACCTGTCTGTGTTTTCTGTGTTTACAGTATGTTTGTGACAAGCTGATGGATGTTTATGGGATTGAATGCACCACAAAAAATGTCCTCAATCTTGACTCCAGCACAGAGGAGAAGTTCAGTCGACACCTCATTTTCAGTCTCCCAAATGCAGCTTTCAAAGACAACATACATGTGGGTACGTTCTGTGTTGTGCAGCGACAACAAAAAATAAATTGTTTTACATATATAACTTAAACTTATGTGTCCTGTGTGTCATGTTTTTAGGTAGGTTTATCCATGGAATCCTTGAACCAGTCCTGAGTACAACCAAAAGTGGAAGTTGCCTGAATGTTGGGATGAATTCAGTGGCAGAAAACAGTGAAACAAGGTTTGTTTTTCATACCTGTGAAAATAAATATATTAATTTCTCTGCCATCATGACTTTGTGTAATTCTTCTCAAAGGTGCACTGATGGCAGAACACATGATGTTTCTGAGGGGAAGCCAGCAGAGGCAGATGAGGAGGCTGAGAGTCCACAGACCAAGAGGTGCAAACGGGAAGAGAGAGACCTCAGATTCCTCCAGGTGAAAAATAAGGATGGCCAAGATGGTCTCTTTGTTGATCTTGGTAAGAGAAATCACAAGCTTTTGTTTGTCATATTTTAACCTTACAGCAGACATATTCACAAACATGGGTTAAATCCTTCTCTTAACATATTCAGTACAACTTTTACATATATTTTTGTTTATTACCTGTGGATATACAGTATAATCATGTTCATAATTTACAAAAACAGGTGTTTACACCAAGAACAGAAATTTCCGCCTTTACAAGTCATCAAAAGTGGGAAAGAACGCTGCGTTCACTGTGGCTGACGACAACCAGTTTATTGCCAAACCTAAGACAGGAATTTCTGCAGAGGAAACTGTATTCTTGGCTTCCTTAATCTGTAATCTGAGGTACATTTTGAATACATTTTATCTCAGTTTCTGTGTGCTGAAAGTATTACCTTAATCAAACCACAGAAGTAGAGCTCATTTCTGTGCATCATTAGTTTCACAGGTCAGAGAATTCTTACATGGGACGTCCCAGAAACAAAGGAAACCAAAAACTCGAGACCTCAGTGCCAGCAGGGATCAGCCACAAACCGAGGTAACGCAGCATTGACAACAGAGGCTTCTCTCTATGTAGTGCATGCACATCAAGTGTATTATATAATCAGTCAGGGTATCAATACTTGATATTTTATACAAATAGTTTTAATGTGAACTTTTCCCCATCCATCACTGGCAGACTCACTTTCCGGCTGCCTGTCGTCCCCTCATCAAGAAGTGGATAACTTTGTTTTAACTGTGGTCAAAAAGGATGGAATACATGGAAGTAAGTGTTGGGGTTGCAGGGTTTATATAGAGTCTATATTATATCATAAGAGAAACACCTCTCTGTGTGATGCAGTACAGCTCTATAGCAAATCAACACCTCCCTAAAACCGTTTCAACAAAAACTGAACATTATAACCTTTGGGAACGTAGGATTTGTTGCAGGGCTGCTATTAAACTGCATTAGTTTTTGCTCGGTGTACATATCAACATGGGATATGGTCAAAAATATTTTAATATTCTTTAACGGTCTAGTGTATATTGGCCAGCACATTGCAATACCCCACAATATGTTACTTTGAACATTTAGAGAATTGTAAAATGTGTTTATGTGCCTGTTCAAACCATCTTTATACTTTATACAGATATATAAATTATCATCTCTATACTGAGACTGATTGTAACAGTGTATATCAGTAATGTCGGGCTGTTTGTCACGTTAACTCGAACAGGCATCAGACGATGGAACTACTTCACTGCTGAACAGCTGCTTGTCTACGACATCGCGAAATATCGCTGGTGTGAAAATGTGGAAAGGTTTCATAAAAGCAACAACATCATGTACGTATGTTTCTTGATTTGTAGACTTTAGTCTTTACATGTGTTCTCTTCTAAGCTGGTCTCATCCTCGCCTGCAGGATTGTTGTGGATCTCAAAGAGGAAGTGTGGTACCAGAAGTGTCATGATCCTGAATGCAAGAACTTCAGGTCCTCAAGTATGTTATAATCCTAAGAGTTGCCATGCTCCCCCTTTTTATGTATTTAAAACAACGTGAGGGCACACAATCTGTTTATGGGATATAAAATTGCACAATGGTGACAATACAACATTTCTAATGTTACAGGTTACCCACTGCCCCAGGAGATCTGTGTCAGCTACATCATGACACTGGTATGTTTGCTTTACTTTAAGTACCATGTCTTCTTTTAAGGCTCATGTAATTGTTGTCTCATGTAGTTGTTTTTCAACATGTAGCAGTGTCTGATCTTGTCTTTTGCTCACTGGCAGGATGATGAAGACCAGGCTTACTTAATGGACGATGCTGGCAACATTGAACCCAGCCAGGCTGCACCAAAGCAGGCCCCGCAGAGCACAGAGGGGGAATCTGCGGATGTGTGGGGAGACGGACAGGATGACCAGGACTATTTAGAGAGCCTGGAGGACTTTGAACAAAACAGCGGGGACATCTCAGATCAGCTTCTGCTCGAATCTGTGGCAGATTTTGAGTCCCAGTAGACGGTGAGATTCATTTTATTTGCACTGGCTGTACAGCAAAGATACTGGTAACAATTTGTCCTGTCTGTGTAGCATTTATCAGCAGCATAAAAAACATGTAACAAATGGTTTATAACACACTACAACATAGTTGGAAGCAGATCTAAGTGCCAGTTAAAGGGATAGTTTGGATTTTTTGATGTGGGGCTCTATGAGGCACCGGTGTCAACCACCATCTACCGTAGGTAATACTCTGACCATGGATAAGTATCCCATACAACCTCACTTCAAAGATCCAAACCATCCCTTTAATCTATTTGTCAACAACTTAAAGTCCTCCTGTGGACACACTTAAGAGGTGTCAGATAATGAAGGGGCACTACATTATAATAATATAAAACAGGTCTTCATAAAAGTAATCATTTTTGACAAACACTCTCCATTAATTAATATGTAAAATGACTTTATTTCTGCCTCTAACTACATTAGTGTTATGTACCATTTACTACACATTTAAATAGTGGTTTTAAATGACTGCAGGATTACAGTTTAATGCACTTTGCTGACAGAGCAAATTTCCAGAAATCAAAGATGCCCTCCATCAAAATATGATTCCCCTCATAAAAGACAAACTAAATACCACAAGTTTTGGAGAAAAGTATTTATTATATTTATACGGTTGACAAATAAAGATACTGTACTTATAGCACAAAACTGCACCTTTGCCCTTTTCATATTATAATTGTCTCTTATTTAAAAAAGAACAATATGGCTTGAACTGTCAAGGAGGCCTCGACATGATTAAATGTGTGTAAAGATCATAATTCAGTCAAAACGTGAATTCACAACCAAACTTTGTGTCGAACAGTTGAAATGCTGCTCCGGTTCAAGACTGGTGGTGTCATGGACTATGAGTGAAAAGTTAATGTGAAATGCTGACAAGGACACAGAATTAATTTTGAAAAAACTGCCTTAAAAAAAAAAAAGGACTGTGATACCAGTGCCCCAAATATTTACCCTGAAGACTTGCGCACTGTACAAATGGCAGTATGCAGTGTTACTCTGCAGCCTGTGGCACTGAAATTTAAACATCTAAAAGAAGGAACTGCATGTGTACAGTATAGTAACATTCAATATTTTCCATGCAGTTTAAAGGAAAACTGTCAAAAAGGCACAAAAAGTCTGTCAAGCAACAAGATTTCCCAAATAGGCTTTTCACTAACTTAACTGCACTAAAACAGGTGTATTAGTCCTTTAGCCGACAGCACTGAGAAACACGGGAATGCAGGGAATTACAACCACAGAGTATCAGGCACCATACTCTGCATACAAATAGACTTTTTCAGCAGATACACTATTTACAGGTTCATTGATTACATTAAATATCAACTTTAAATAGATACCAAAGCATTAAACAGTCTGGTATATAAATATTTGTCACTACTGTAAAAGCATGTTTATCAGATTCTTTTTTTTTTCTTCCTACGGCTCCCAAGAATGAAAAAAAACCTAACTGAAATGTTTTCAGGCACAGGACCTTTCTGACCCTGAGCAAGTCACATTTCCCCTTACTCTTTGATAAATTATACCAGTAACTCAATGAGGATGATGTTCTGGGATGTCCTGAACTGATTAGCCAGTGACAGCAGGGACGATTTAGTGGTACAATTATCAAATGAAGGGGGGACAATTGAAACATCAAACTGAGATTCAGTATCCAGTTTGTCTGAAAGTAATCCCCACAAAGTTGTGAAGATTGTTACTAGTAGAAAAATTGAGGGAAATCCCCTCAGTACACTATCTGGTTTTGGCTACGTGCTCTGACTGATTGTCACCTTCCTCACAGGACTATTCAATCTCAAGTTTACATCTTAATTTTGGCATAGAGTTCATCAATCTGCTTCCTGAAGCAGGCCCGAAGCTCCGCCCTCTTAGCCTTCAGGGTGGGCGTCAACAGGCCATTCTGGACAGAAAACATCTCGGGATGTAAAGCAATATCTCTCACCTGCAGAGAGAAAAAAAAAGATGTATGAATGACAGAGCGAGAGTCTCCACCTAACAATTATTTTCTACTGCCAATGAATCTGCTGATTATCTTCTTGAGTAGTCATTTGATTTAGAAAGTGAAAAATTCTAATTGCAGACATCTTGGGCTTTAGAAAACTGATCAACATTTTTCACGATTTTCTGACAGTTTATAAACCAAGTCAATTAATCGAGAAAATGATGGACAGATAGTCAATAATAAAAATAATTGGTAGTTGCAGCCCAAATCAGAAATTGGGGATTATTACTGAATCAAATATGTTGTTGCATTTATAGGAATTTATGTTGCCAGTTCAAAAGCAGTAGAATTAAAAATGCAGCACTTAAAGGATAAAGTCAAACATGGCAACACTCACCTGCTCAAAAGACTTAAGTCCTGCTTCTTTCCCCAACCTGAGGATGTCCTCCAGGATGGCAGCCTTCACATCCTGAAAACAGTCAGAAAAATGTTAGCATGCTTAGCAGGTGGGGTTGCTGTGTATTTAGGCTGCTGATGGTAATAAATCTCACCTTGTTATTGCACAGTTCAGAGTAAGATCCTTCAATCCCTTTTTTCTTGATCCAAATAGGTAAAAAGTCTGGATCAGGTACCACAATCCCCACCAGACACGCCTGAATAATACAACACAGATAACAGGAAGATCAGTGCCACAAACTGTACTGTCATTATGAGAAAAATATCTGACATTTAGCACTACAACAGTTTCACCTTAATCACTTACTTGTAGGCTGTCACCATGAACAAATATCTGGGCCACTGGATCACTGAGATTATACACGGTTTCTATTTTCTCAGGGGCGATGTATTCTCCTTGTGCCAGCTTGAAAATGTGCTTCTTTCTGTCAGTGATCTTCAGGGTGCCGTTCTGCAACAATTAGAAGACAAACACCTTTCAATTCAGGCTGCAACTGATGCATTGCCACTAGACTTAATACATCTATCCACAACAACAACCAAGATCAATAGTGCCCTTCAGCCTGTTCTGCTTACAGGAAGCCATTTGCCAATGTCTCCTGTGTGCAGCCATCCATCCTCGTCGATCGCCTCTGCTGTTTTCTCAGGATCCTTCAGGTATCCCTGGAATACATTTGGTCCTTTGACACACACCTAGAGAGAGAGAGAGGTGATAATGGAGACGAAAGACAGACTTTAGGGATTGAAATGTCTGACACTTGCTCTAACACCACCATGAGTTTGACGTTTGTGGTTTTTAGAAGAGCTGCAACGATAAGTTGTCAACTATTAAATTAATCTTCACTTCACTGATTTCAGCTCAAATGTGAATATTTTGAAAACAGTTGCAGCCCTAGTTTCTGACTCATTGATCTGAAATTTGGTATGGACATGCATGTCCCCCTCAGGATGAGTTTGGTGATGCCCTGACTTCATTTGGCAAAACCATCAGTTTATATTTGTCCAATCCTTTAGTTCATGGCAAAATACCTGCAAAACTAAAGACATTCCCACCAGCCTCAGCTGTATTATACCTGTGCTCCTGTAAGTACGGCCACCATCATGGCTGTATACTCTTATTCACCAACTTACTGCAAACTTAACTCTTTCATGTGTTACTTGTGTTTATTGTGATTCAATTGGTATTCTGTTTCCCAGCCCCCACTAGGGATTTATCATGCAGTTTTTCTAATTTCTTTCAGTTCTTTTCAAATAATTCTACCTGAAATGCGGCTGCTCTTTGAAGACAGAAAAAGCAGACATGAATAATTTAGAATTTAGAATAAGTTACACTGACAGTGTTCATTGTGATGAAGAAATCCTCCGATGGCTTTTTGTGGGCTTTTAATAGTTGTTATGAAGTTTTTAATTTAATCAGACTGTGGCTGTACAGACAATCCTTGTTAGCAGGATAAATTCCCAGTTGATTTTAGTCTGTTCAGGTGTCTTTGTTTATAATAATAATAATAAAAATATCAGTATTGAGTTAAAATTAATACTTGCATTATCCTTTAAGAAATTATTAAATATTTCTACAAAATGCTGTTTGTTGAATACAGAGCAAATAAATTCATTTTCCCATCCACTGTATGATGTGACTGACTGTTGTTTCTCCTCACCTCTCCCTCTCCATTGGCTGCCAGGTAGTTCATTTCTGGCACATCCACCAGTTTGATAGTGTTGCAGGGCAGAGGAGGTCCGACGTGACCTGGAGTCACAAATATTAACAGTTCAGCTTCATGATTCAAAGAAATAATTGTGTAAATGTTACACATAAGATGTATTATATGAGAATGGCTTTTACCTGCTGTCCAGTCCCCGGGCATCGACATGGAGCATCCAGCTGTACATTCAGTCTGACCGTAACCTTCATAAAACTGAGGAGAGCAGGGCATGTTTTTTTTTAAAGTGACATTCATGAAAGCAATCACAGTTCTTGATAAATGAGATGGGTGTGTGGATGTGGCTCACCTGACAGCCCAGTGCAGCTCGTAGGAACGTCAGGATGGTTGGAGACACCGGAGCCGCTCCTGTGATCATGAGTCTGACACGACCGCCCAGGCTCGCCTGCAGAGCGCGAGACAGACAGGAAGGCAAATATTACACACATGAAAATAAGAAGATATCGCACAAACTCAAAAGACAATTAGACAGAACAGAAGGAGAATACAAGAAAAGAAATATGTGAAATTGAAAGGACCCATTCAGTAATTCAAATAATTAGATTCACTGTATCAAAACATTTATAAAGTGAAATAAACATTATTTGTAGAGTTTTATTTACTCCCATTCTTCACTGTAACAATTTTTTCTCTCTGTCATGTTCTACTTTGTAATGGTTTGTAGCAATCCTTTTTTTTTTTTTAAATAAAAGAAATTGGCTTTGCAGTGTATCTTTTTAAGGAATTCAGATTAGTTCTTGATTGAGCTTTAAATATAAATATTTTACCTATCAAATTATGTAATATTTTCCTGTATTAATTAAATTAAAAACATTACTATGTAAAACTGAAAATTGGCCATTGTTTATATAGATCATCAAACCATAATCCCAACTATTAAAATTACTGTAATGAACCTTAAACAATATTAAAGAATATGTATGAATATAGAATCTAAAATTCTGAAATGTGTCTAAAAATAGGTATTTATCATTCTATGTATGCTGATAGAGGATAGAGGTGTAATTCACTGAATAGAAACGTATTTTAAAAATGAAAGGAATAACAAATATGTAACGGGTACGAACACACTAGTGTTTTTGTTTGGGACTTTTGAGTTGGTATAAAATAAATATATAAAAATGCCTGTATATTTTCACTGTATAAATCTAAATTGATTTATACACAATAATGTAAAAAGAGCAGGTGTACTTCCGCCTACACCTCTTTTTCAGTCAGTATAACTTGCTTTGATTTGATTTATTTACATGTCTATTTGAGTTGTAAGTTGAGAAATGAAATAAAACCAAATATACTGGACGAAAAAGGGACCAAGCCTGATTAAAAGCTAAATATGCCTGATATCAGTAACATCAGGTGAATTTTTTTTTTTAGAGCATGTGGAAGAAGTACGATAAAGTTTAAGAGTTGAACAAAAACGTAAGATGTTTTTACAGAGCATGCTGTGTTTACCTGGACTTTTTTGAAGATGAGTTTGTCCCACATGCTGTCCTTTCTGACCACGCCACTTTTAAGCTCCGCCTCCTTCCTCCTGTAAGCAAAATCAAGCAGCCATCTCTTCAGCGGCGTGTTGGCTTGACTAAATACCTGTGGAGAAGTGAAACAAGCTTATTTTCAAAGCCTCAAGCAGTAGTCTGCCACAGAAAATCACATTTAAATTAAACATGAAATAAGGCACCAGAGAAACTGAACTTGTTGGTTGGAAAAGAGTAAATTAATTAATAATGAAAAAGACTTTAACCATTTTCAAGCATTTCATAAACTCCATGTACTTTATCTGACCTTATCAAACATGCGGTTGAGGAGACGTGGGACCACGGGGAAGACGGTTGGCTTCAGCATCTTCAAATCATCCATCAGAAGTCGAATGTCCCCTTGGAAGTAGCCGATTCGAGCCCCGTGGATGAGGATGACGCCCTGAGGGAAAGAGAAATGCTTATTCCTTTTTCTGCAAGTTAAAACTGTGTGGCATTTCATCCACAAGGGGGCAAACATCTCACTTCATATCCAATGTTTGTTATTTAAACACACTGCTGTTATTTCCAAAATTTAGAAGCTTGTACTTTTAAATTTTAACCATAAATTTGAACCTTGAAAATCAAAGGCTCCTCCGAGACATTTTTTGTTATCACTTCATAAGCCACACACTTTCTCACTTTCAACAATCAATACATCACCTGAGTTCCAACAATATTATTTTTTAAGCCTTACTTTTAGGAGAATAAACATGTTTTTTTTCTATAAAACCGCTTTTAAACTGGAAAAATCCAAACCTCTCAAAGCATCAGCATTTAGTTGTGTCTTAAAGGGATACTTCAGTATTTTTTCAAACATTTGTCCATGTTTTTGTATTTATGTGGCTAATGGGAACAACCATTTTTTAAATTGGTCCAGCATTGTGCTGCAGCGTCACAAGCAAAACAACTACAACGTAATATTTATGTGCACCGTCAAAGTAAGTCCACTATAAGTGCCTGTTTTTGACACCGACAGTCTCAGATTGTTATTCTAAGTATCTGACAACATTATTGAAAGAATCGCTAGAGAGATAAAACATTTTGTTAAAGAGAAAGTAACGTTTTGTTTGTTTTATCACTGTTGCCAAACTAACCAGACTTCCTTTACATAAACAGTCATTTTAATCAACATAAAACACACATTGAAACCAGACAGAAACAAATAAAATTCACCAAAAATGTCCCTGCACATTTCTCTTAATTCACAGCATTAGATATAAAAATATTTTGGCTGTTGCCGCCTGCTGCTTCTCTGTTGTCCAACCTTCCTCTTGCTCCTGTCCTTCACATCTCACACCACAAATAAAGGGTTTATTTCAACCAAACCAGAGTTGGTGAACAGTGAAAAGACGAGCCAAAACATTTTTAAGATTATTTGAGTTTTATCTTGTTTCAGGCTACTTTGAATGAAGATGACGATGATAAAATTACAATTTTTGGCCAGTCTGGCCAGTTTAGTAAAACCAATGAAACAGTTTGTAGTGAGACTGAAGTATCTTGCTATCACTGTAGTGATCCTTTCCTTGTTGTTAGACACTTAGAACAACAATCTGAGACTGTCAGTGGCAAAAACACTGAAAACCAAAGTTACCCTTTAAGAAAAAAACAGCTAAAATACGATAAAATGAACAAACCTATGATATACATACAGAAACATTTGCTCAAAGAATAAATAAACCATTTTATGAACGTGGCCAATCATTTAATTAATTTAACTTTTAGTATTTGATACCCAGCACTAAAGCAGAAGTTAGAAGCAAATAATGAAAAATGCCACTAAGCCTAAATATTGTCATTGAAAGCAAATCAAAGCAAAGCAGAGCACTGGTGCCATCAATATCCCCAAACCCCTCACATGTTTTTTGAATTTCTACAAACAAAACCTTCTCATAATATGTACAAAACAAGATGAACTTTAAACGGATCAGAGACTCAGGATAATTTTAATAAATCACAATAATTCTGACTGTAGTTCAGTGACTCCACTCATAATTTTAAATTACACAATAATGACACAAGTCCAGCACATACCTGTACAACCCTCTCAAACATGTGAGCTAGGGGGAGATAGGACACATGTATGTCATGGAGGTCCAGCATGCAGTGTATCTGTGGAGGACACACAAAGAAAAACACATGCATGTACGCAGGTCACACATGGTGTACTGTACCTCCACCACCCTCTCAAACATGTGGGCCAAAGGGAGAAAGGAGATGAGCACATCTTTATGGTTGGGCTTCAGTAGGCCCTGGACAATAACACGGTGGGGGGGGGGGGCGACAGTAGGAAGACAGAAGGACAGAAGCAAGACGGGCAGAAAAATATAAAGCAGGTCACAGAGAGTCAACCTGAGTTACACGAGGATTTTAGATTTGAAGCAAAGTCCACCGAGCAGCTCAAAGCGAACATTTGATGTGATCTTAATCTCATGAATGGAAGCATGTAGGTTTGGTGTCAGAAGTTGGAGCAGCACAATTCAGTCAGAGGTATTAAAAAAAAGTGGGAGGATGGTATTTATTTCCTGCATTATTATACATTTATCCAGCAAATAACAAAGTGTGATGGAATTGTTGCAGGTTCTTTCCATAATAATACAGCTGCATAGATCAGTCAATCGACATTAAAAATTAGCTGCCAACTATTTTTTTTTTTATAATAGATTAATCATTTCAGTCATTTTTTTGCTGATTCCAACTACTTGCATGTAAGGATTTGTTGCTTTTCTTTGTTGTGTATGATAGTAAAGAGTCTCTTGGTTTTGGACTGTTGGTTTAACAAAAGAAGCAATTTTAAAACGTCACTTTGAACTCTGGGAAACCGATGAGCATTTTCACAATTTTTTGACAAACAATTAATTGTGGAAAATATTCAGCAGAATAATCAATAATGAAAATAACTGTTAGCTGCAGTCCTATCTAATAATGGGAGTAAAACCAAAAAATCAAATATGTACTGTGTAAATTTCTGCATTATTAATGCACTAATCCTTCTCAAAATCACACTTGTAACTGTTAAGACACCTGAGACTTTGTGGTCAGATAATAACATTTGCATCTTTACTACATCTTTGATGTTAGTTATCACATCTTTTTCAGATTCAAAAGATTTTTTTCAGATTAAAAGAAAAAATACAGAGAAGGTGAAAGTACTTTTTTCATCTCTTTCAGGCTACACAGCTGCAACAACCTCAACCAGGAAGACACAGGAGCTTTAGACTCACAAGTCAGTCTCTGAACACTGTGCTGAGGACAATCTCTCAGCTTTTACTGTTAAAACTGGGGTGAAGAAATTTGAGATTTTGTTGTTTTGTTTGTTTTTTAAATTGCATCACAGAACCAAAATCTTGAGGGCGCCCCTTCATTTTGGGGAAGTGACATGCAGAAGTTATCTGCTTACCATTGAGGAGAATGGG
>JAJHUR010135895.1:0-14447 GCA_027495735.1 Lutjanus campechanus | reverse complement strand
CGACAGTAGGAAGACAGAAGGACAGAAGCAAGACGGGCAGAAAAATATAAAGCAGGTCACAGAGAGTCAACCTGAGTTACACGAGGATTTTAGATTTGAAGCAAAGTCCACCGAGCAGCTCAAAGCGAACATTTGATGTGATCTTAATCTCATGAATGGAAGCGTGTAGGTTTGGTGTCAGAAGTTGGAGCAGCACAATTCAGTCAGAGGTATAAAAAAAAAGTGGGAGGATGGTATTTATTTCCTGCATTATTATACATTTATCCAGCAAATAACAAAGTGTGATGGAATTGTTGCAGGTTCTTTCCATAATAATACAGCTGCATAGATCAGTCAATCGACATTAAAAATTAGCTGCCAACTATTTTTTTTTTTATAATAGATTAATCATTTCAGTCATTTTTTTGCTGATTCCAACTACTTGCATGTAAGGATTTGTTGCTTTTCTTTGTTGTGTATGATAGTAAAGAGTCTCTTGGTTTTGGACTGTTGGTTTAACAAAAGAAGCAATTTTTTAATTGTGAAAATATTCAGCAGAATAATCAATAATGAAAATAACTGTTAGCTGCAGTCCTATGTAATAATGAGAGTAAAACCAAAAAATCAAATATGTACTGTGTAAATTTCTGCATTATTAATGCACTAATCCTTCTCAAAATCACACTTGTAACTGTTAAGACACCTGAGACTTTGTGGTCAGATAATAACATTTGCATCTTTACTACATCTTTGATGTTAGTTATCACATCTTTTTCAGATTCAAAAGATTTTTTTCAGATTAAAAGAAAAAATACAGAGAAGGTGAAAGTACTTTTTTCATCTCTTTCAGGCTACACAGCTGCAACAACCTCAACCAGGAAGACACAGGAGCTTTAGACTCACAAGTCAGTCTCTGAACACTGTGCTGAGGACAATCTCTCAGCTTTTACTGTTAAAACTGGGGTGAAGAAATTTGAGATTTTGTTGTTTGTTTGTTTTTTAAATTGTATCACAGAACCAAAATCTTGAGGGCGCCCCTTCATTTTGGGGAAGTGACATGCAGAAGTTATCTGCTTACCATTGAGGAGAATGGGGAAGAGTATAGTTTCCAGTGAAGCGTGTCTGTTAAAAAAATGTAAGTGGTTTGTTTCTGATTGTCTGGTATCACAAGACTTGGGAAAGCTTACATGTTCAAGTCAAGGGCAGAAAAGTCTGAATCACTTGCTGATGGTTGCAAAGCTTATTGCTGTGAGTGCATGGTAATAATTAAAGGTGAATCAGATGAGTGTATCAATATTTTTATCAAACATATTTTAGCCGCAGAACATTCAGAGGACACTGCTTTAGAGAGATTTTAGTGAGAAAATCAAAAGAACAATCAAATGGGATCAGAATCATACAGAGATTAACAGACAATGTAATTTATCTTAAGATTCAATACTTAAATTTGACATCTTCCAAGTCTCATTGTTGTGTTTGTTTACCTCTGTTACTTTAATGAAAGCTGCCGTGTTGGAGATTACATTTCCATGAGTTAGCATTGCACCTTTTGGGTTTCCTGAAAGGGAAATGATGATCATGATTAAACATGATGTAAAGAAAAAAATAAAATAAAAATTAAGTTGTAAAAAGTCATGTGATTACCTGTGGTTCCAGATGTAAAGCAGATAATGGCGAGGTCGTCTGGTTTAGGAGGCTGTAATCAAATGACAAATCTACACTAATGCACAAAAAAGCCTGGATCGCTATTGATTTAGAAATGTGCAACATTGTGTGTTTTAGTACAGTGCAAAACCTAATTCTCCTCTCAGACTCCTTATTACAAGTGAATTATGAAAGTTGAAAAGATGATTCTAGTTTAGTAAGAAAAGTGTTTGCAATCATTAACAGGTCAAAAAAAGCTGCTTTGTTCGTACTCACCACTGGTTTCTGGTGGTTGGTTTTCCCCACGGCCTGAAAAAACAAAACAAAACGTATAATGAGATTTTTGTGTCTGCAGGAAGTGCTGATAATAATCGTGCGTTAAACACACAGTGCCTCAGGGTCTAATTTCGATCTAGTTTTATGTCTGAATAACAGGGACTAGAATAGGAGCAACAGGAGGAAAATATGTCCAGTGGATACACTTAAAAAGATTAAAAGTGGTAGAACTGAAACAAAACAAAAGATTAGAAGATGAGGTTGTTTTCTCACCTCAAACTCTTTCAGACTCATAATCTCGACGCCACACTCCTGTCCTCGCGTCACCAGGTCACCTTCAAACGCCTCCATGAGCACAATCGTCTTTATCGTTCGCCCTTGTCCGCTGACACAGTCCAGGATCATCCAAGCCTTTTCGGGTACGTCGCAGATGACTGTTGAGATGGCAGCTGGAAAACGGACGACACCAAATTAACCACTTATGTTTGCATCAGTATCAGCGTCCTTGATCTAAAGCGCAGTGATGTTACTGCAGGTGGTGTGTGTGGTTTGTGTTTGAAGGTTTTGTGTACCTTTGTCAATAATGTAGCCGATGGCCTCTTTGCCGAGTGTGTCGTACAGTGGAACTGCCACCATGGAGTATGTGTAACAGGCCAGCTCTGAAATGGTCCACTGAGAGACAGATCAAATAAACGTCACTCATAAAAAAATGTATTAAAAGTCAATGACCGCATAACACCCACCAAAATCAAAGAAATAGATCATAAAATAATATAAACAGTCAGAGCCTTTACAGTACTGTGCTTTTTTGTGTGATTTTTATATACAAACATTTTTTTTGCAGAGTGCTGGGAATGTCTCTGTTATAGTTTGTCAAAAAGAAATTAATTCAAGGTCCACTTAAGATGGGACGACAGGAGTTAAGATTTGAAAATAATGGCGCATCATACACTACAGGATATCGCAAAGATTACTACATGAGCGAGCACAATCTCACGTGATCACATGAGGAAGCAGATGTAAAAAAAGAAAGAAAGAAATGCAGACAGACAGTATGCTGGGTTGTGTTTTTGCTCACTACATGACTGTGCACCTACATGCATTGTGAAGGAAAATGGGTCAATATTAGATTTTATGACTCAATTTATTAGAAATGTTCACAAACTAATATTCAAAATTAGTTTAAGAGCAGCAGAAAAAGCACAAAAGATAAAGTCTGTATCTGAAATTGTGTTTACTATTTGAACTATACATTTAGACTTCTGTATTGAGAGCAGCACCAGATTATCAGACTGAATTCATGTGATAATCTGTTTGATTTACTGAAATCCCGGAAGCAAATCAGAGATGAGTAACCAGGCTATATGTAGTGCATCAAATGGTGAAATCTGGACACTACTCAGGTCATTACTCTCACCTAGTTGTCATCTAAATCTACATGTTTTTGTCTTTCCAATGCATGAGGGTGGTTAGTGACCACTGACTGTACACAGCTCTTTACACTGCATTGTGGGATAGTTTGAGTCCACTATACAGGGTACATGAACATGACAAAATGGTGAACACCCTATAGATTAGACTACATAGTCAACAGTGAATGATTTCATAGTCAGATAATAAATCTTTGCTTAACAAAACTGTAGCAGAAAAAAAATGATGCCATTTGTTGTACCTCTGGCCTGTTCTGTGAAAAAATGCCGATGAACTTGTCTCCTGTATGAGAGTGTCCTCTGTGAAGGAGAGCAGAACCGATGTGCTCCGCTCTGTCTGCCACCTGTTCAAAATAAAATAAAGTTTTGTAGTTGTAGGATGTGGACAAGGAGAATGTTAGATGTGCATGTGTGCGTCTCACCTCTCTGTAAGACTGCCACTCGTACGGCTGGTTTGGTTTCCTCGATCCTAGACAAGGTCCATCATCTGGAAAATAAAACAAAACTCCCGTTTATCTAAATTCACTGGAAGGATTGTAATCTGAAGTCTTCAGGCAGCGTCATACTTAGCTGATGTACTCACTTGATACTCTGAGCCCTCGTTGGAAAACCTCATACATTGTGCGCGCATCGGTGTAGTAGTGTGTCATTGGCTGATTACTGTCATTCAGCACTGACCTCCTTGCACGTTCTCCACCCTACGGAAAAAAAATCAGAGTTATGACGAGCACTGACCGAACCTGTGAGAAGCTGGAGGACATCCACAATATTTTTACATAAATATGGATCCAGTGGATTCTAAACTGTGTCTTATGACACTGAAGATGTTACAGCAGACAACTAAAATCTCTTTAATTTTTCCTCACAACTCTGCTGGATCTTAAATTGTTGCTAAATTAAATTACTGCAAACCTTGTCTACATGCATTTTTAAACAGATATTTTTCATCCACCATTTCAAAAAAAACATAATTATAATAATAATCAGTTCACACAACCTTGTTTTTTATAAAATATTTGTACACAAAAGAACATAAAAATGATTACAAACGCTCAAAAAAAAAAAAGCAGAGAAAAACATTGCATGCATAGTGATGTTTTCTTTTGGCTATGATAACTTAAAAACCCAAACAACAGTACATGATTGTTTATTTATTTCTTGTTATTTGACACCTATTCCCCACCTTTATTTATTTAACACATTTCTGGCACACAGCCCAGCAGTGCTACCTAAACATAAAAAAACTGATAGTCTGCTATTGTTGGTGTTGCTCATCAAACAACGAGTATGTGCGAATTAAGGGGATGATTTACAGTGAAACCAGAGTTTTTAAAAATCTGTACTTTAGAAGACCTTTTAAAAAAATCTCTTTAATGACCTAAAGCCCTGTTTATACATGGATGAGAGCCCAGATAGAGGAAAATCTTTTTTTTGCAAAATATGCACATACTGGCCTGAGTCTAAGATTCAAGATCTAAGATTAAAAGTTTGCTGATTTGTCGTGTTTCCAAAATTACTAAAAAAAAAACCCAATATGTTGTGAATAAGTTACCACTTTCTAATATTCTAATAACTCAAACTCTGGGAAGTTTATAAGGTACTAATGGCTTTATTAATGGTTATTTACCAATGCTTTATAGATGAGTTATCAGCCATTCATAAGAAAAACCATTAAGCGTGTAGTTAAAGTTAAACCATTAATAAAGGGGTTTTAAATGATAGATGAAAAGACAAAGCAACTGGAGGAAGCTAATAAACCCTTATAAAGGATGACTTATTAGAAAGTGGTACTGGAATGATAACAAGAGTAGGCCAAAACCTAGATCCTAGATTCTCAAGCTGTGGTACATGTACCACTGATAGTATGCAAGCTCCCTCTAGTGATATATGGAGGAATGTCAGAAATGTGTTTTTTTTCTCCAAATGAAATTAATTCATTTAAAAACAAATAATACTATTAAAATACAAAATTTCAAAAGAAAATACATATGAACATAGATCACTAAAATGTAATTTGAAATATGTTTTACTTTCCTGTATTTTTGTTTAAATATCAGTCTGCCAAGTAGTAATAGTAATAATGCAGGTAGCGTGTACATACAATCCATGATCACTGGTAGTTACAAGCTAACCTGTTATGGTGAGATAGTTAGTGGAGGTAAAATGAAGAGACTGAAAATGAATGCAAAAGCAAAAGCAAAAGCATTGCAATAGTGCCTCCAAATGGGAACTATTATGAAGAGGAGTGCAGATCAGGCAGAGAATAAATCAAGTAGCTGTGTTAAAAATTAAATAAATGACAGTGAACCGAGCGTGCACTCCTGGTTACTGGACATTAAGAAGCATTAATTAAGTGTCGACAGCACCTGCTAACACCAAACGGTGCAAACCACTTAGAAAATATTGAGTTCTCCAAGCACCTCCTGAGGTGGTACAAGGCATAAAAAGTTTGAGAAACACTGACCTAGATTATGGCTGGAATGTGCACAGTATGAAACACAAGAGAGATTTAATTTGAAACCGATGCAGATGTGGCAGCATCAATGATCCACTCAGGAGGCAGACTGTCCGTGCCTCGCTGCCAAACTTTAGCGTCCCCAGTGAGAGTGTGTGTACTCCAAGTGAGGTCATCATGCCTCTAGCATTGAGCATTACCTCCCAAAGACGTAATTCAGGAATGCTAGTGTTAATTCTGAAAGAGCAATGGCCAATAGGGAAGCTCCAACAGGGACAACAGGGAAAAGTGTTGATAAAGAGTATTTGTCTCTCCACGAACTGAGGTCCGTCTTCTATCTCACTGACCTAATTGGCAGGTGACAGTTCATGTGTGGCTTCACAAATTGACTAAGCCAAGCATCAGGGTGCCAGAGAGTTGCCATCATGGAAAAGCAAATTTCAGAGTGAAAGTTCCAAAGCTGTAGCACATATGGTTGATTTGTTATGAATTTTCTAAATTTTGAAATTTAGAGGCTTGCTGTAGCACCACCATGAGGACTATTGTCTTGTGTTTCCAGTTGAGGACATCTGGCATGGGACTGGACCTTTGTGAAAAGTTTGGGTAGATTTCTCATATGGAAATGTTGCACGAGCTGAGGCTTGAACTCACAACCTTCAACACCAAGAACCATCCTCTATCTCACTGAGCTAAAAGACAAATGGAAACATCACCTGTAGCTTCACAAGTTGACTAAGTCAGTCACATGTGTGCAAGACAGCAGCTGTTAGTGTGTAAAGGCAGATTTCAAACAGCTGTCAAAAATTCAGTTATTGAGACAAAAATCCGAAAATACACAAATTGCATCTAGACAGCATGGAGATGTTGGTAATTTGTTTTTCACAATGATTTATTGGCTCAAAAAGTGAAAAACTGATGTTTAAAAATGCAATTTTTGCATTGACTCCAATTGTTCGCATGAGAGCGAAATTCAAAATCAGTTTTTGAGATAAAATTCTGATATTTTCCAAACTTCATCTACCATGACTCCAAAATTTTGTAATTTTTTTTCATGAACATTGAAAATGTATTTAGCAAGAATTTGCAAGTATATGTTTACAATACCGTTTACAGTCAAACATTTTGATGCACTGTAGGCTCAATTTTCGATAAATCAAAAATCTGTGTGGATCGTTTGTGAAGGACAGTCTGAAGATGCTCTGTTGCAAGTTTGGTGTCAATTGAGCAAAAATTGTGGGAGGAGATTTAATAAGTTTTACAGTTTTTGAAAAAAACAGAGTGATGGACTTCATAATTTGCAATAGGTTTAAATGTACAAAAGTTTCTTCAGTATTGGGGCTACATGTTGGTGAAAGTTGCAAATCTGTAGCACATATGGCTGATTTGTTGTGAATTTTCAAAATTTTGAACTTTAGAGGCTTGCTGTAGCGCCACCATGAGGACTATTGGCCTGTTTTTGCAGCTGAGGCAATCTGGCATGGGACTGGACCTTTGTGCAAAGTTTGGTGATTTTTCGCGCATGGGAGAAGAAGAAGAAGAAAGAAGAAAGAACATGCAGGATAACAATTGGGTCCTGGCAGTTTAGGCTGCCCTAATTAAGCCCACTTTACCAGCACAGCCAACTTTAACAAGTCTGAGATGAAATTTTTAACACTTTGAATGTGACGAACTGTGACAATATCACAGAACTTCCTCAGTTTCAGCTGTAATTTAAGTTTCTGGAGAGGATCCGTTAACATTCCTACTGGATGAACTCTGCTGTCCAGCTGTCTTTTTCATTCCAGCAGATGCATCATGCTTCAGATATTCCTCTAACACGAGGCATTACAGGACAGCTCATGGACAGATGATGTCATTTTTCTCTTTCCAATTCATGAATGTATTTAGTACACGTCATACTGTCATGAAAAGGAAGGGGTTGACGCACTGGTATTTCCACTGACTGCAGACCGAGGTCACAGGGTGCTTTGAGGGCTTTCGGCCTGGAGGCAAACCAGTAGGTGGTGATGGCGGCGAAGGCACCCATGCCCATGAGCGCATTGGTGGGCAAACCGCGAACATACTGCCGAAGATCATCCAGCTCGGGAATCCGCAGCTGTCTCAGGACTTCCTGAGCCTGCATGACTGTTCTGCACTGACCCTGCAGGGAAACACAGGAACATTATTACATTTGGAAACTAGTTATCTTATTTCTGCACCTCTTTTCTTCTGTAAAGTTGTAGAAAACGTTTATTTTGTGCCATTTAAAATGATTTCTTTTTCAAAAGGACACTGCCTATACTGCTGTGGTGAGTGTGGTGATGCAGCAGGATGTAGCGTTTTATCTTTTGATCAATGGGTCCCTTGTTTCAGACCATTAGACAGCAACATGAAGGATAAGAACAGTGGTCCCATTCAAAGTTGCAATTCCTGTTTGTCAGCCTCAACATGTTCACAAACACAGGCAGTACTGATCAATATACCCAGTGTAACACAGAAAAATCTACATTTAGTCATTTGAACTATTCTATTTTTAAAGATTATTTTTGTTTTTAATGGATAGTTTGAAAGCAAAGGTACAGACAGGACACAAAGGAAGTGATGTGGATAACAAGTAACAGCTTTATCTATAAAGCACTTTTCATACAAATATTCCACCTTAAGCACTTCACATAGCAAAATTACAACAACACAAGAAACAAAAGAAACAAACAAAAACAGAGAAGAAACACCTGGATAAAAATAATGTAAAAAAACCAAAAACAAAACAATAATTGAAGCTAAAAAACTACGGTTATAACACTAATCCAAATTAAATATTAAATGCTATTTTGATCATGGATTAATTGCAGGAGAAGTAACTAATTACAAATACTCAAATTACTGAAGGTAAGTAGTTTTATGGGGTTCTTGTACTTTTATGAGTAGATTTTCAAGTCTATACTCTTACTCGAGTATGCATTACAAGATGTAATCTACTTAGTTACTGTTAAAATCACAATTGATTGCGGAGTACAATTTGAATGAATATCCAGACCTTTGAGCTGCATTTTAGCAGCCAATCAGGTCATCTGATCACAAATGGGCCAATGAAAACCAGGACATGTGGACGGAAAAACAAAACGCTGCAGCAGCACACATCTGGAGTACGGATGTTAATCATTAATCATTTTAATTCCCGTTAAGAACTTAACCAATTAAAAATGTATTAATGGATATTTAGTCAATAGACATGTTGGTAGTTTGCACCTCATATGACATTGTTTTGTCTGACGGAGCTATTTGTTGAAAATGCAGAAAAATGTGTTTGTAAAATGTTTTTGTATTTTATAAATTATTAATGATTAATCGATTGTTTGAAAATTGAAATTTGATTGCGTTTTGGTTCAGGAAAATGCACAAAATTTGCAGCTCTAGTTCGGAGAGGTGACTGTGACATCAATGGTTAAAAGTACCTAATACTCTGAGAAGTTTTCCCCAAGACTCAATACTTTGTACTTTTACTCAAGTATTTTTCACCAGTATTTTTACTTGTAACTGAGTATTATTTTAGCAATCTAACAGTACTTGTACTTGAGTGCAGATTTTCAGTAGTCTTATCACCACTGATCAATTGATTAAATGACCAACATGTAGAATTTACAGGTCCTACCTAGAGCCAGTGTTTGGTTTGTCTGTTCTGGACTACTATGATAACATGGTGGTTGAACATGGCAGCATCCATGCTGAAGATGGACTCACACCCTCTGTAACTATAAACAACTCCTGCTGAGGCAACAAAACACAATAGCTCTAATTACACAAATTAAAACATACTTAGGAATCTTTTATTCCATTTCTGCTATATTCTGCCAATACATCCCCGTAAATCTTACACACCTTGCACCTTCAAGGTCATTTTTAAGATAAAAGAAATCTCAAACAATCATATCTAAGGTCCTCAATGTGACCAGTTCTAAAGACAATGTCCAAAATTAGAGCCACATGCCAAAATGAAATCAAAACTGAAAGTTACATCATTTTGTGGTATTATTTCTTATCTCAGACTTTCATTCCTTCCGGTCCTGGTGTGTACTTATTTCTGGCACAATGACGTAACAGTGAAAGAGAAAGATACAGAATAAAACGAAAATAAAGCTTTAAGGATGGATGCACAGTGAATCACACAGCGTTCAGCCCCGTGATTCAGTGATGATCCACCTCTTCAGCTTTACTATATTTGATTACTCGGCCCAGGAAGTTTTAAGATCTGCCTTCCACATTTCAGATGTATGAAGTCTCAGATCTTCTTACATAACAAAAACACGTCTGTCATTGTGTCATTAGGCCCTCCTAACCTTAGTTTTGAAGGTCCTAACACTTTGTCCTTCAATATAAATAGATCAGAAATCATCTCTTACCTCCGACACATAACGTTCAATTTCTGTTGTTAGGAGTCTTTCACATTAAAACAATAACAAAAGACATAATTTGACCTGTTTATAGCATGGGATCATGGGAGTTTTTGTCCACACTTTTAAACAACCACCATAGCTGATGAAAACTACCTGGCAGGACTCAGGCAGACATGATTATGAAGTTATGGCAACTAGCAGCTGGTAGAAAATGCACTGTTACTTTGAATAATAATATTCTTGTTTCATGCCTTTCCTTAAAAGTAGTCCATGAACTCTAGGCCATTTGATAGGAGATATATATATATAAATATGATTATGAAAGACAGTCATTCAGAGCACAAAACTAAACAGTAGCAGTAAAATGTTTAAAGAAATAAGAAATGTAGTCCTTGAATGAGAAAACAACCTTGCTATTGACTGCATCCTCTGTTTCAGGCTACAAGACCTTGAATAAGCCTCCTTTGAGCCGCCCTCATGTTTAAAATCCATAAAACTAAAATATGTGAATTGCTTTCAAAGACAATCCTCTAACATAAACTCAAACAGCTCAGAAATACACTTCTGAACCACAAGTACTTGTATGTTTGCCTTTGTTTGTGTTCTGCACGTCCACAAACGTATACAAAAGGGACATGTGCTGCTATCCTACTCTCAACAGCTGTGCACATGGAAACAAAGACACAGGAAGGAAATATGATTCCACAAACACATTTTCAGATCACAAGCCTCCATGGAGAAATACGAGCATACAGACACTGTATGCAGACGGCACTGAAAGCTCCACATCTTGTTTCTGAAGGGAAGTGAGGTTTTTTGGTCTGGATGGTTCAGAATTGAACTCACAGGATGCAACCTTCAAAAAGTTCTTGATTCATGTGTGGTAGCTCCACTAAATTTTTAATATAACAGTCAAATGACAGCCAGAACTGTCTGTGCCTGGCTTATAATTAAATTTAATTAATGTAAAATGTAAATTAGATGAGCCTGTGGCAAAAGAGACTGATTTAAACTCACCAGCTAATATATCTAACCAGGAATTATTTTTTAATTATTACATCTGAATATGGAAACACATTAATTAATAACTCACTCATTAACATTAATTTCCATTCATTTGTTATCATTAACTAAACTCATTTGACCTCTAGATTATGACGGCAGCAGCCTGTAGGTAAACGAACAAGTGAACAATTGACTTCTCACCTACTTCTATTATTACCGCCGAGCCTGTGACGTGGGACTGATGCCAACTGGGACAAAGTGGAAAAGCTGCCAAATTTTTCTTTAATTAACTTTTGATTGACGACTACAATAAATTGTTGAATGTGCAGAAATGATAGAGATTGTCTCCTAAAATTTTATATTCAAATATCAAAACAAACTGGCATTGTAGCTGTTCAGTTCCGTTTGTCATGTATACAACAAATTAATTAAAATAATTTTAAAAAACTCCACATTAAACCTCACAAAAGCCCCATGAAGTCTTACAGGTGTTACCATTAGCCACAATGAAATTTAAGTAATCATCAAACCACTTGTATGTCTGCACCAGCACAAACTTAAGTGCATCTAAATGGATTTTCAAAGAGTTCAGCATTGATTATTGTTAAATTAAGACACAATAAATCTGTATACTCACAGTCCCAGTGTGTATATGAAGAAAGGTAGAAACGGTGTCCAGACACGGAGGGATACAGTAATCTGAAAGGCCCTGTGCTGCAGCAGTTGCTATTAGAAGGACTCACTCCGACCTCTAATAGACCTCTGAGGTTCTCACAACTATGAATAGCAGAAACACGCCCCTTTCAAACAGAAACACAGACGCGTGAGGCTCTGTAGCCACTCACTGGAGGGCAATACAAGCAGCAGGTTGATTTTCAGACATCTACTGGTATCAGAATTTGGCCCTCGGGGGGAAAAATACAATAAACAAACAGGTGGATAACATCTCGGTACACATCTCGGTGTGTAAAACTAGTTTGAAAAAGTAATGGATTCAGAATGAACGCTGCGCCGATCTAAGCAATTTAAGCATTTTTTCAGTCATGTTTATTCAAGACTGAATGACCAGTATCTTATCATACATTATCTGGACACACTGTGCGCAATTCTTTTGTTGCTGAGCGTCCGAACGGGTGAAACTAGTCGAATGAAGCATTACACTCCGATTACATGAAGGTCTTTGTATTCTACATAATAGATATGTTGACAAATTCCCCTATTTTCATGCTGATATCCCAGAGTGTGTGAGCACTGACATTTACTAAACAGACATGAGCATATGTGCAGATTCCTTTGAGTCTAGGATGGATCATAAGTTAGAAATTCCTAAGATTATCTAAACCTTATTTTTCTGAATGTTCAACTTAGACAAATGAAAACTGTGGTGGGTAAAATATTTTGCACATTTTGTAGCCTACATATATCTATAAATTTCCTTCTGAAGTTGTCTGCTACAGGATAAAGAGTAGCAAGCCTGAAGTGAGCATAATCAGCTGTGACTGTAGCGAGCGAAACACACATGGATCTCTGTGTATCACAGAAACATGTATTACCAAGTTTAAACATACAATCCTCTCATTCATTTGTAATTTCACGTCATGATACAGCAAATTAGACATTTTTTCTGTATATTATCTGGATTTTCATGATACAATAAGCAGAAACTGATGTTAATATAAATATAAAGGTATTTCATCCCACTGACGCAAAAATCCACTTTTACCACACAGCTGTGTTAAAGATGTTAAGGGGATAGATATTATGGTATTAACTGGTACATCAACTGGACAAATTTATGTTGTCATATTGCCCACCTCTACTGAAACCAATAAAAGACAGACTTGTTTTGATGAGATTTTTTTGAAAAATAAACCATCCAAGTCTAAGATTTATCAAATTATAAACTGGGTACCTACAGCTTTAGAAATATCTGTTTGTTTGTGTTTCTCTGTTATTTCCTTATTGATTAATCTTACATCTTTTGGCTGGATTAATTGTTTGGTGTATGAAATATTTTAAGAAAAATGTGGAAAAATGAACAACTTTGCAGACCCCAGGGTGGCGTCTCCGAATGTCTTGTTTTGTCCGACCAAATGTCCGGTTTGTTGTTATATCTGACAAAAAAAATTTGAGAGGCTGTTGTAGTCGACTGTTTCAGCACTAAAACATTTGGAGTTTTGACACATGATTTGGTCTTTTTTTCTGGTATTTGATCAATTATTTAATCTGTAAATGTAAAAACACATCAAGACAAACAAGTAAAAAATAGATTAACCGATAAAATAAGGTTTAGTTGAAGCTCTACTCTGAGTTTGCGACTGTCAGATGGCGACCAGCAAACACACGTCATTGGTGTCCTGCTTGACTGAGAGCTGTTGAAGGCAAAAGGTGCACCAACAGTCCCCCCACCACCCGCCACCACCACCCCTACTCTCCATACTTGGCCTGGGAAGATGACAAGCCAATGGCAGAGCCAGCTTGCTGGTCACCCCACACCCAGGCTCAAACAAGAAGACACTGGAAAAAAGAGGCGGCGAGGGGAGGGCAGCTGGTTCATTTGACACATAACAGAACATCAAGTTTAGTTGGCAGCAGCCTGCAGCTTGAGAGCAGGCTACAGCTGTAGTTTCGAAACAGCCACTACAGACCTCAGCCAGGAAGTTACTAAAAAAACAACATGTGGTTGGTCAGTCACACTCGATTTCCTCAGATATGTTCCTCTTCTCTGAGACGTCTGAAAACCAAAAGCAGCGTGACCCCGAGCAGCAGTCAGGCTGGGCGTTGAGTGTCAAGTCAAATAATTTAAGCTCATTATTACAACCTTACCACTGGAGGATTAACACGTGGAGTCTTTAAACGAACTTTACTTAATCCCATTTTCACAAGATGGCCACTTCCAAATCTCAGAAGCAGCTTTCTCTCAGCTGCTACATGAATGTGTGTAAACTGGTGTACGTCATGCACGGCTGAAACACTTGGATTAATTGAACAATACATGGAGCTTTGGTAAGAGAGATATTCAACATTTAAATCAGTGGTTGCCAAACTTTTTCTGGCAGGCCCCACTTCAGAGGCTAAAAGCATAGCAACAGTAACTATGGAAGGCACGGTTTAGCTAATGGTCGACTGAGAATTTGTCCTTTCATTAACAATTATCATCTTTGGACTCTAAACTGCACAGGATCAGCAGGTGTGATAACTAGGGCTGCAACTAAAGATTATTTTCATAGTTGATTAATTGGTTGGTTATTTTCTCGCTTAATTGATTCATAGTTGTTTGTCTTA
>JAJHUR010135894.1:0-38072 GCA_027495735.1 Lutjanus campechanus | reverse complement strand
AGGGGGGGGAAGGGGGGGGCCCCCCCCCCCCCTCCCCCCTACCTAGAACTGCCTAGAACTCAAGTTGTATGCTTGAAGTCTTACTCAGACTCAGTATGCAATGTACAAGACTTTAGTCCATGTTTTTAACTGAATGTAATCATGATGTGAAAGCAGAAAAAAATCCACTGTTTTTCAACATTTTTTCTCAACTGCTCAATCTAGATTGTTGAACATTTGCACCAGAGTCACACCCTTGAAAAAGGCCTAAACCAGAAATGACCGCATATTCAATGCCAAGAGACTATAAGAGGAAACACCGCAACAGTCTTCTTTGTTTAATATTTGTGAATGCATATTTTGCTATTTGAATAATGAATACTGGACATAGTATTCATTTGAAATACATTTTCATTAACAACAAGAATTAAAAAGCTGGAGTGCATTCTTACCCAGAAGCTTCATTCATGTTTTTCAATCATGTGAGTTATAGTATTTGACTATTTACACAATGTGAACAATCCAGATTTTCTTAACTGATTCTACTTGAGAGCAGTGTTTTGTCACTCCGGTTACAGAACTCATGTAAATAAACATGATATAATATATTAGTTTAAGAAAGCTGAAATATTTTAGATATAGGTTATGTCTTGTGGTATTAAAACTCCAAAATTGTTATGAAAGTGATGTAAGTTTGGAAGTTTTGGAATTATAGTGATAGGGTGACCCTTTTAGTATTAATTAGAAATAAAAATGTGCCATGCTACACTTGTTAACATTATTTATTTCATACATTATGTGTTTATTAATTCAGGGACCTTTTGTTGCACATCAGCCCCCTTTCTTTTCCAGCTGACACTGTGTCCCTCCCTCCAAACAGCAGAAAAATGTGACCATCATGAATACATTCATTACAATGCATCACATTTTTTTTTATTATTATTACCAGTTGTGGAAAGTAATTGAGTACTTTGAATGAAGTGCTGTGCTTAAGTACAGTTTTGGGATACATTTTTTTATTTTTGTATGCCAGTTTTCTGCTACTAGCGGAAAATAATGTAGTTTTTACTCCACTACATTTAATTGTTGCCTTATAAATTAAGACTGTACACAGAGAACATATGAACAGTTTATAAAATATACTTTGCTTTAAATTCTACTGCCCAGCAATGTATAAAACAGTTCAAATAAATTCTACCTCGACAAATCACAAAATTAAAACGCTATAAATGTTATACACCAATAATAATGTTCCAGTAATATAATAGTACATTAGACACAGGGTTTGCTGTGCATCTTCCAGCAAAATTCAGCTGAATCAGATGCTTCTCAGCTTCAGGACATCAAACTTCCAGAGAACAAAATAGGTTGGAGCCCTTTAACTGAACAAAGAGCAATGTTTCAACACTTCTGTGTCTTCATCAGAATCCACCTCGTTAGTATGTTTGCACAGTTGAAGGCTGGGAGTTGATCAGTGTGCTTGAGCCTGCTTTGTTCTTTGATGATAATAAATTAATCACACGGGCCATAATTAACATGTTTAATTTTGATCCTTTATTTTTGCTGATAATACTTGTTGAATGCAGGATTTTTACTTGTAATTAAGTATTTATGTGGTGAGGTATTGCTACTTTTACTTTTAATGATGTGAATACTTCTTCCACCACTGATGAATTCTGTAAGTCACATTTTTCATTGTTTACTCATCTATCCCCTTTATTTGTGCTGTGAAGCACCGTGGTTGAACACTGGGTGGCACTGTGCAGGCTGATGCAGAGATCTTGACAGCCGCAGACCAACAGAGCTTGAAGATGGAGAGTGTAGCAGCCAATCTAACCGGTGGTCCACTCTTTCTCATCCTCCTGCATCAGCACAACGTTGGCCGAGAGCTGGGCAATATTTAGCCATAAGAAAAATATGAAACCCGGTTTCTATGATGGTACACAAAAATTTGAAATGAAAACATTTTGGAAGAAATACCCCCCCAGAAAATGGACTCACATTTCAGCGGCAGTGTACATAACAATTAGTCTGACCACTCTTTTCCTCCTCTTTCTTCCTCTTGTCCTCATCCTCCTCCTCGCCTGCCTTCTCCATAAGACAGAAATAGACGGACAGATTCCCATGCAGGGTGGCTCTGTGTCTTTACGCAGGGTGTACTTTCACTGCTACATTTATAATGCTGATCAAAAATTTATAGAAAACTCCACATCATTTAACTGTGAGCTGTGGATCTTTTTTGTTTTTGAGCAAGTGGGACATGCATATGTGACTACTTCTCAACATCAGCCTGTGTGCGTAGCAGTTTCGGGTATTAGAAAGGCTGCTTATTATTGAATGGAGTCTCTGTGAGGTTTTCCGAAGCAGGAGGACATCTATTAGGAGGTTAGCAAAACACTATCAGCTAATACGACCTGTAATTACACCAGCAGTGAGGAAACGCAGCAAGCTAACACCAGTATGGAAACAATCTGACAATGCAAACACTGCAACTAAGCCACCACGCGTGTGTATGTACATTTGTAAGCGTGTATACGGGTGAGTGAGTGCACGTATGTGTGTGTGCGGACAGAGGCCTCCTTGCACAGATTGCGGGTGTGCGAACTGTCAAATTGGAGTGGGTGGGTGGGAGTGGAGGGAGCACATCTGGAGGGAATTTATTGTATAATTCAGTCTATTATTGCTGCGGTTGGTGCTTAAGGAGCACGCACACAATTACCGTCCACTCTGCAAGGCTACAAGTGGCCTCTGGCCTAAACTAATAAACTGTGGAGGAGGGTGGAGAGAGGAGAATTCATTTGAGGTTATCATCATCACACTCCTCTCTGCTACCTCTCACACTGACACTTACCAGAGTTTACAATAAATCAATGAAGAACACCTACTGTTCAGGCCCAGATTATGGTCAAATTAGATTTGAATCTGGTTTTAAAGGTTTGAATTAGGCATGCATTGTTGAACAGTGTTCGAGTGTGCTGTTTGGAAGAACTAAACATATACATTTGAATATTGACAGAATGGTTTTGTGTTTATCTGTTAGGTAAAACATGTAAAACAATTAAAAGATTTGGAGTGGTGGAAGAAATCAGAAAGTAAATGTAAACTTTGTATACTTTCTATACTGATAAAATACTGATAATTGTTGCAATAAAAGTAATATATATATATATATATATATGTATATAGCAAGGCTGCAACAAAAGATGTCCAATAGCATTTTTTTCATTCCTGATACCAATTCTGATACCTGAACTTTGTGTATCGGCTGATACAGAGTACAGATCTGATACCAGTATGTTTAAAAAAACCAACTTGCATTATCATTATTTTTAACAGCTATATACTACTAATCCTGTGTAGATGAGATATGATTACTATCATTGCTGTATGGCCTGGCTCAGGTTTATATGTAATACATACTGCAGGGCTGCAACTGTTGATTATTTCAACTTTGATTAATTAAAATCGCTTGTTTTGGATGACCAACAGTCCAGAACCCAAATTTATTGAAGTATTTGAAGTGAACTACTAATCTATAATCAAAATAGTTTGTTGTATACATTTTCTGTTCATCCTCTAATTATTTATTCAGCTAATCCTTTCAGCTCTAGAACTGTAATCACACAAATTAACATTTTGTATTCACCATTACACTTCATGTCATTATCCGAATGCATTTAGCAGCTCTCATGTTTCATGTGAAATGTCCTGCATTGTGCATTACTGTAAGTAGGTGCATGAGCGAGGGAACTCTATTGGTTTATGAGGTGATGTCTTTTCATATACATTAGTTCGTATCATAAAATGGTCCGAAATAAAACCCACCTCGTCTTTTCCATTTCAGCAGCCTCTAGGAATAGACTGGTGAGGCGTCGAGGATAAAGACTTTACCAGGGGAAAAATCTGCTCAGGCCAGGCAGTATCTGGCTCAGGCAGCCCCGAATGACCCGCAGTGTGAGTGTGTGTGATTTAGGAGCTCCTAACAGCGCTGGCGAGGAGCTCGTAACCCAGAACAATAAAGCGCTTCCCCTCCAAGCCTCCCGGCAGTGACCTCCGCTAAAAGTTGAAGGTTCAACTAGCTACACGTGTCAGGGTTGTGACCTTTCACCCCCTCAGCGTCTCGGCCTCTTGCTCTTCTTCATGACTTTCACTCGCTATCTCTTGCCTCCCCCTGCTTGCTCTCCCACTATTAACCCCCCTACACATACCTCACCTCTCTCAATCCCCGTGCCACCTAATGATGCTCTGTACAAAAGTTTAGACTTGGATTTTGTTACTGATTCATTAACTTTCCATTTCAAATGCTTTTTTAAAGTGTAATCAAAACTGTATTCAGGTCAGATTTTGACCAGGCAGACTTCCAAAGCTGCATTCTACAGCCTGACAAAATTGCTGCTTGCATTGCTTCAGAAGAAATGCAAATACAAAACACACACATCATGGGTTTTGCGTAATGTTTGTTGTTCTCAGCCTTAGTTGATAGAAGGTACCTGACCCACCCTGTTTACGATTTATTTTGATGTTGTTGCTGTTGAGGTTCATCAGGGCGATGTCCTTGTAATTGATTAAAGTAATGGTTTGACATCTTGGGAATACACTTATATGCTTTCTTGTCGAGAGTTAGATGAAAGGATTGACACCACTGTCATATCTGTACTTTAAATGTGAAGCAATATCCAGCAGCCAGTTAGATTAGCTTAGCATAAAGTTTGGAAACAGCCAGCTTGGCTTTGTGCCACAGAAGAAAAACAACAACAAAAAATGCCTTCAACAGTGCTGCTAATCCGAACGCATTAAGCTTGAGACTCATTTGACCCTTCTAAAGTCCTTTTTGCCCTGTGCTCCAATAACAGTTCTAACTATTTAGCAAATCTACATCAGTCATTAGCTAGCTTGTTAATGTTTTACTAATTTTGATTCACTTAAGATGTATATACATGTAGCATATAACATATCTAAGTAGAGAACAGGAGAAATTTTACCGTGGCTCCACTGGTACAAAGCTTGCTCAACTATTACTAGACCACGCAGCAAAAAGGGGTAGTACTGAGGAAGAGTAAATTGACACAGTTCTCACTCTCACACCACACATGCCTTATCTGCTAATTTTTCATACTTACCTGCTCCGATGCAGTTCTTTTTTTTTCCCGCCACATGACCTAATGACCTAATATGACCTAATAAGACCATCGGTGAGAAGATGGGCTATATCAGCATAGTTATATTCAGCAACGACGGTTTACATTTTCCCAGGCAGAGTTACAGTGAGTAGTATGTTAGCCAGTTGAAAAGAAGCAGGAGGAGATTTTTATTCTGATTAACTTTATCTTTGATGTTACATTTTGAGGTTATTACAGTGGAAACAGTACCGCTTTTGTCCACAGAGGCCTCCAAAATCAACAAAATATCAAAGTTCCATGTCGTGGCTTTAAAGTTCATACTTGCTGAGGTGCAGAGAGTAACAAGATTAAGGCAGCATTTTTCACGAATTGTCCATGAACGCGCCAGTCATCATTTGTGTGAACCAAAAACATGCAACAACAAATCATTATAATGTGCTTTCCGGTGCAGCAGCCAATCACAATGATTTTGTGGTCGAGCAACTAACCCACTGAGCATGAGTAGAGCAAGGCTGGAGGGACTGCAGTGTTGGCTCACTTCGTCTGTGTTGCAGTTACACTGACGTCAGTCAACAATGGTTCAATATTCAGTGGTTAAGCACCTTCATCACTGAAGAACTTATTATCTCTCTGGGGCGAGTGCTGTTTTTTTTTCCGTGTGTATGTGGGTGGTGAGAGTGGCTCATGGATTTCAATTTCTGACCACAGATACTGGACAAAAACGGAAGTGATAAGTTGTGGTTTTAAGGAGGTCTGAGTCTAGGAATATTTTCCAATGCTAAGCTAAGCTAATTGGTGGCTGTCTGTGGCTTTATATCTACCATAGCAATATGAAAGTGCTATCAAGCTTCTCATCTAATCTTGGCAAGAAAATCTCAAAATTTGGAGTTACTTTTTAAAGTTTCAGATGATGTCCACAAACTCTGGCTTCAAACTAAACTCTGCGGTTCACTTTTCTTTTAGTTTTACTATGTTTAAAGCCCAAGTCAGTATATTAGATAGATGGATAGATAGATGGATAGATAATTATGATGATTTAAATGCTACTGCAGTCACTTGAATTTTTTGTTATCGCCTCCTGTTTTACAATATAACCACAGTATTATGTCTCGCCCATGAGGTGTTATGTCTGCCGGGTGCAGCGCAGTTCCCAGCCTGCGGATACGCTACAGTATTTACCAATATTGAAATAGCTTGGGATGAAGTGAGTATTGGATCAGGAATGTGCTTGTGGCAGATCTCCACCCCTGATAATATAGGGTGTTTTTCTCCCCAAGTGGTTTTGCCCACTTGTTTTTCTCTCCGTGTTTTTTCTCCCGTTGCAATGCTCTGTCACTCTTCCAGTAAATCTGTACATGTGTGTCTATGTGTGTGCGTGTGCCTTAAGGAGGCTTGTTTTTATTCCGGTTGCTGTCTGTGTTTGTCGTTATACTATCTTTACAAGCGTTGGGTAGTGAGTTGGAATGTAAAGTCACACATGTCCAAAAAACACAATAAGGTCTGCTGGTTACACTTCCTATGCGCAACCTCTGGGCTATGCATTATCCATTTATCTGGCTTATTCACATAGCTACTATAAAAAATGGTTAGCTTCTGTGGCCTGTTGTGGTAAATGCCTACAGTGTGTGCTTCTGCATTCTGCCATGGTTGTGTTTTCTTAGCTTCTTTTACGATAAAACTGATTTTATTAGTTAAGGCTAAATCAAGATTATTTGTTTTGTTGCTGGTTTTTTTTATGATAATTATAGTGTAAATAAGATTTAATTAGTAATAAGTTAAAGTTGAGTGTGGGATGAAGGATTTTGAAGATTATCCAGCAGTAAGAGAAGTAATTCTCAAAGATTTTTTATAAAGGGCAGCATTCTGACAGGCTGTCATGACATAAAAAGACACTCTAGAATATCAAAGCACTGGAGGCACTTCAGAGGGAGATTAAACATGCAAACTCAACAGGCAGCGTGTGTGTCCGTCGTACTAAGGTTAAGTATACTTCATTCATTTAATACTGTGCCACAGCATACAGTAGTCGAAATGATACCCTTCTCTTTTGTCTGTCCCAATGTGCAATTTACACAGCTTGGTGATTTGGTCAGAGGGAGACCACACGATGAAGGGTGATAGACCACAGACCAAGTGGCAAAAGGACAGGAAATATGCGATGAAATGTGCAGTGAAGTGGATGAGATCACCCACACTCTGCAACCAAAAATCAAGACTCTCGCAGCCTCAGAATTAAAGATAATAATTTGTGTGACCTACAACATTTATGCCGCCACCACTAAAAAACTTATACAAGTTTTTTTTCCTCCTCAAAGAAAGCCTGAGTGTACATTCATTTCAGCCGAGTGTAAAGAGACCACATGAGAGGAGGACACAAACAGAAGCCAATTAGAGAACGATGGGAAAAAACGACAAGGAAATAAATGTCACGAAACAGCTGCGGTCACTACTTGTGCGACAGTTAACAGGCTTTCATAAAAGGGGGAAGAGAAGAAACGCTTTACATATCTTGACAAGTACAAGGGGATGTGCAGCAGCCACCACCGCGCATTCCTCTTTTAGTTGGCTTGCTGTTTTTATTTTCGCCTTTCTGTTACTTAAAAACATCAGGGTGTCTTTGTTCTCTGGATAGCGTGGAAAAGCGTAGTTGGGTGTAATTGAGTTTTTTCTTTTAGAGGATTTTGGGTGATTCAGAGTGCTGATGCAAAGGATCAGAGAGCACCTGTGCTCACTCAAGTCCACTGGCCATAATGTCGTAAAACACTTCTTAGGTTCTACCCGCCTTGTAAAAATTAGAATGTGTCTGTGTGTGTTTTTATAGTGGTGTGGCTCCATGCATCGCAGTGTCAGTCTGTCAGCTGACCAGCTGGTCTGGACTGAAGTATGTCAACAACAGTTTGGATTACCATGAAATTTGGTACAGACGCTCATGATCTCCAGAGGATGAATCATACAGATTTTGGTAATCCCTGACTCTTCCTCTAGCTTCAATGGCATGTTCAAAGATGAGAAAGCATGTTATTTAAAAAGTCTGCCACAAATCAATTTTATTTCCCATCATTTCCTGAATCATCGAACATTAACACTACTCATTACCAGCAACTTGACACTTAATTCCCCAGATCCAGTTTGAGAACCAGAGAACCAAGAACTAAGGTTACTGAATTTACTCAGTTTCCAATTAGACAACATCATACCGAATATTTTATTTATGTACAAATTACAGACATAGTACCTAGTACAACTTCCCACTTTATTCAGCCTTTTAAGTTGTACAATGACATAAGTTGAGACTAATATTAACGTTAGTGAACTAATGGTTAGCTAACAGCAGATTAAAAGCTAAGTAACTCAAAGTTTAGGACTTGGGACTTGGCTAGGGACTTGCTTGTCTTAACTTGGGCCTTTCTTGGAATTTAATTGCAAAGACTTAAAATTGACTTGTTACTTACTTGTGATATGTACTATCTCTGTTATATACCACACATTTTTGGTCCTCAGAGGATGAATCGTAATTGGTGATCCCTTGATTTTTCCTGTGTTGCCACCCTGAAGTTGACATGCGGTTTTGAGGAAAATTTCTCAAAGACTGTTGGATGGATTCAAATATGGTACATTAAAATTTTTCTATTAGTTTGGTTTATGGCCAAACATGAATGAAACTGTAGCCACTCCCGTCAACCAGACCTTTACCCTATGTTAGTGCTAATGAACAATAGTTAACATACTAAAATAAGAAGTGTTTTTTACTGAAGCACCACTGTGCACAGCCTGTTTGACCAAAACTAAGATGATGAAGATGACGACACTAAACATTATTCTTTGCTAAGCATCAGCATGCTAGCATTGTCATTGTGAACATGTTAGCATAATTACTGTAGCATTTAGCTCAAACTAGCATGGCTGTAGACTCTGTATATAGAATGTGTTTTCGTGTGCCCCATCTCATCATCGTCAAACTCAGGCTAGCGTGCACGCCTCGTGTTATTCTGTTCGCTTCAAGTTCTACCCTTAACCATGTCAGGCAAATGGTCAGCAGGAAGATGGTCATGGTGTGTAAACCCCAGCTGCTGTCAAATTTCAAAGACTAAATGCTGTGTGTGGCAGAAACACACTCCAAATTCAATCACTCAGAATCTTACTATGTCAGAACCCATAAACAGTGGCTCCACAATTACCAACAATTACAGGGTAAACTTCCATCTACTGTTACCAAATGATTTTTTGTGTTTTAAGGGGCCTTATAAATGAATCTGTGTAAAGAGCTGTTTGTTTTTTCATTGGGTCCGCAATCTTCTAATCCTGGAGCACTTCAAAGTATTTACAGGAACAAGCCATAACAGGATCAGCCTCCGAACAAGGCAGGAGATCAAAGCAAGGGGCTGCTGCCGACATAAATATGGAAATAATATGACTCAGTAGGAACATAGGGTGTAACAGAGACTAGATTGGCGGACGAGAGAGAAAAATTTTGGTAGACACACGAGAGAGGAAGAGACTGGGTTTGAAGGCGACGCTGATTCTGTACATTTGTGTTTTGTGTAACTCAATTACTCATGTTCAGGAGGTTTTTTCATTACTCCCCAGGAGCAATTTGTCTCGCAGTTTGCTGATTTTTCCTTGACCCAAACTTTGTGGGGGGTTCAAACCAGCAGGCTCTCTCCGTTGACTGAGTTATGGCTTTTCATATAAAAATACTAAAAATAACAGACAACAAAGCCATGTGGCAGGAACTTGGCTGATTTATTTGGATGCAGGTAGTCAGAAACTTGTTAACAAACCATGACGCACTGGCAAACAGCAATCTATCGCTCCATCTCTGGGAAAACAGTAGCTCACAGCCCGCAGCCTTGTGCTGACGAAACACTGCACATGACCCACGTTAATTTTCATAACCTTTGAAAAGCACAAAGGAAATGTTGACTTATAAAACCGACAAACTTCTGAGGATTTGCTGACATAAACACGGCTTTAAATAGTCTTATTTATGTTAGGTTATCCAAATACATTTAGAGTACATACAAGCATTACACATACTGTGTAGAGATACTGCTAACATTTGCCTGTCAAAGTTTATTTTATTCTTTGTTACTAGTGCTTTCATAAACGCTTATTTGATATAAGGAAACGAGGCCAAGATTTATATTTTGAACCACAGTCGCAGTGACTTTTGTGAAGTTTGTCAACACATTTCTTGTCTTTGCCTTTTGATCTTTGTCTTGTTGGGGTAACGGGGGTCTTTTTTTCTATTCTGTCCCCTTTTTTAAGTGTCCTCACCCTGTTTCTCACTGTGCTGTGTTTATCTTTCCTCCTTTCCTACCATTACTCTTTTTCTTTAATCTTAACTGTTTGCCTGGCAACATTGTGGTAAAAACAAGAAACAGTTATTGCATGTACGCCCCCTTAAAACCAAAACTTTTCACTTTTACATTACTGTTTGTATATGGGTTAAACAACTGATACTGCCTTTAAAGCGATATTCCCCCTTGTGAGAATAACCCACTCAGTATGTACTCACCACTATGCCGATGTGATGATGGGTGAAGGTCTTCAGTTCACCAAACAATCCTGGAGTTTTAGGAAAAACAGGGTAGCAGCCTCATCCAGTACAATGGCAGTGAACGGTGACCACGGATAAAACGCTAAAAATAGCACACAAAACAAACACAAAATGTCTCCATCTCGCGAGATCAACGCCATGTTTACATCCTACCGGCTACATGCTACAGCTGATATTTCTGCTAAAAACATGGCGTAAATGGCGTCTTTTGCGGTTAATTTTTAATGTCGCGGCTCGCGGACACTTGGATTACACCACACAAGCAGGATGGAGACATTTTGTGTTTGTTTTCCGTGGTCACCGATCTCTGCCATTGTACTGGATGAGGCTGCTACCCTGTTTCTCCTAAAACTCCAGGATTGTTTTGTGAACTGAAGATCTTCACCCATCATCACATCGGCGTAGTGGTGAGTACATACAAAATGGCTTATTCTCACAAAATGGAATTATCACTTTAAATGGGGTCATGTTTACCATGTTCATGAGAAGAGTCCATATGAACATCCACCTTTAGTGGTATTCACAACCATGTATGTAGAAATTTTCTCAAAGCTTTGAGTTCTCGAGTTCTGTTTAAAGGCAGCGTGAGGTACAGGTGTTGAAGCTAGGCTAGCTGCATCCATTTTTCATGCTAAGCTAGGCTAGTCACCTCCTGGCTCTGGCTCTCTACCCAGCACTTGGGTGTGAGAATGGTATCTATTCCTTTAAATATTTAGATAAAGGTTCAAAGACCAAAATGTAAGTTACAAGAGTTACAATATGCGTTAGAAGAGAGATTTCAATCAAATCCTCCAAATGTGATTGGATTTCTCAACATGGGTATGACTATGGAGAGAGAGAGAGAGATGAAGCTGCAGAGGACTCTTGATTTGTTCTTCATGGGAAACTCTTTTCTCCACACAGCTAAGCATTCAAGAGTATGGAAAATATTTAAATTCAAAACAAGTTTGTTTTAATACTCTTCACATCACATAATTTGATCTAAGCTTCTATTTCACAGTTTATGCTACTGCTACTCTCAACTGTACTCATTGCCAACCCTAAGCATGTATCCAAGTACTGATGATCACCTGCTGCTTATCAACACTACAGAACGCTTGATAAAAAGAGAATGTCTGCTGCATGTCGTGAGGGTTTGCAAGTTTGATGTACATAAGTTAATAATTATCTGCTGGTGGGGATTCAACTTGAACATGAGCTTGCTGTGCTCTGGTAAACAAAAGTCAGTATTTCACCAATTTATCACATTATCACTATTACTGAACTGAAACTGAAAAGTAGCAACTGACTTTTGACTCAAATTGTTTTGACTCAAAGTGACACAGCACATAGATATTGGGGGTGGTGTGATGAGTCTCTCAGTACTCTCTCAATAAGGCTTTGTTCAGACAAGAACCAGCACTGCATGAAAAACGCAGTTCCCTCATTCATGTCAGTAATACCACTGTATTGGTGCAGCTTGGGGTTCCAATGCAGAGGGCACAGGCAAATATGGTCTTGCAATAAAAATGTATATGATTCAGCTTTTGCCACAATTAGGCTCGGGCTGTATAGAGGAATTTCAGTATATCTTGGTATTATGAAATCCCAACGATACTGAGGTGATGTATTGTAGTGCGCAGTACGTAGCAACAAAGGTTGAACTCTCTACTTGTGGTTAAGGCAGCACAGCTGACCTGAGAAACATGGCGTCTGGGGGAAAAAGTTACTAAATTAAAAAAAGAAATATGTCTCTCCCTATTTGCAAGTATTTTGGCCTGTAAATGCCGCAGACCGCTAATTGACTACAGCAAAATAGCGCATTGAGTGTGTAAGTTTAAGTACGAGAGAGTGAAGTTTTTGGTCTGGCAGTAAATGTACTGTGTAGGGTTAAGTTTAGGCTCTAAGTTTCTCAGCGAGTAAAGGCTGAAGCTTCTCAAGACCAAAGCAGAGCACCTGTTTGTGTGTTGTTTTCCAACTGCAGGAATAGCATCTATGTGAGGCCTGGGAGATAAAACGATAGAGATATCTCTACAATAGGCACATCATCGATAGCAATAAGAAAGTCATTTGATAAAATGTTCGATAGTTTCACTTAAACGCATTGAATGCAAGCTGCCATGAAGACATCAAATGAATATGCCCTGGCTCATGAACAGCCCATCATATCCCTTGATAATGGAGCATGCTACAATTAGCAGATAATTGGCCAATCATTTGGGCTACAGTGTGGAGTTATACGTGAGACAACAAAAACAGTGACAAAATAAGTGCAGATAGGAAATGACAGCGCAGAGGTATGGCAGTCTTTTGTTGTTAGTTGAAACAACAACTATCAGAGGGTGAGGGGCTGACACATCTGTAGGTAGCTCAAAGTAGAACCGCTGCTCCTCCGTGTTACACAAATACCGCCATAATACCATGTACCTGGGTAAACTGTAAGGAAGGTATGAAAAAATACCTCCCAAGCTTAGCAGCAGTTTAATTCATTGTCACCTGACAGGGTGCTGTGTTGGTACATCCATGCGATTGATCCATGCGATTGATCCATGCGATTAAAGAGAAAATTCTTGTCTCTTTCCACAATATAACTTTCTAGTTACTCAAACCAGCCTTCATATTTCGTTGTCATGCTGATACCTGAAAAAATATGGATGATGTTTTGTGTAATGGGTAATGAGTACCACTAGGAGTGAACCTGAAAATATGCTTTTTTGTGAGTCAGGTGAAGTGACCATTATTGATTAAAAATTAATTAGACATACATCCATACATCAGGCTGGCGAGTTGTTTATTTACAATTGTGGATGTTTGAAGTAAGATTGTATTTGCAGCTTTGCACCAAGCTAGTCACAGCTTAACTGTTAGCTTGTTTAAATGAAGATTACTAACTCTCTTTAAGCGCGACATAATCATCAAATTGTTTTATTTTTCACTTCCTTAATCACAATACATGTTTATTTGTGTGCTCAATCCCCTGCGTGTGCACATATCGCTGTGTGTGCATTTGTGTGAATGTGGGTGTGTGTGTTGTCTGTTTGTGTGTGTGTGTGGGCGCAGGGTAAGATTTAAAGAGGCCCTGGGATGAATATGTAGAGCAGATGTAGCAGCGGAGCTCAAAGGCTTATGCCTGGAGCCCATTTGACACTGTAGGAAATGTCGTCTCTGACAGAAGGCAAAGCGTCTGTGGGGTCACCAGGTTGAACTAATAACTGGGATGATCTAAAATGATATAAACATATACAGAAGTATAAATGCTTGACCCTTCCAGAGGAGCGTTTCTGTTTAACAGAATAATGGAGGCTGTTGCCATAAGTCTGGGAGTTCACTTTTACGACTTCCCCATTTAATTTCTGTTCCTAACATAAAGGCATTTGTAATGTAATAAATGCCAGCAACTTCTAGGGGGAAAATCTATAATTCACTCCAGTTGGGTAATTTATTCCATTTGTTTAGTCACAAAGGGCTTTGGTCCGGATCAGGAAACTACAGAGACAACTGTCTTTCGAAAGCGAGCAGACTGGCCAGTGATCAGTCAGTTCCTCCGGAGCAAAAACGAGGAAAGCGTTTCTCTGTAGTCTCAACAACGCCTCCGAACTCACGGGCCGTTTCTGCACCGTGAGGAAACTCCGTGTCAGCGTTTCATTTCAGGACTCCCACTCTCCCTACGTCTCTGCCTCCCTCTTGGATTCTTCCCTCTAAACTCGCAAAAAAACACACATGCCTGTAAACAAGAAGAAAAAAACATCCATTAAAAGTCTGTGAAATAAAGCCTCAGCACCACAACATAATGCTAAGCAGCGAGAAAGAAGTGTTTGATTTAGCAGCTGGCCTGCATGCAGACAGTGAGGCAGGAGACTGGTCATTTAAACTGTGAGCTGCAGCCTAAAGGTTAGAGAAACTGAAGCTGCTGAAAGGTTTTCAGGCTGCCTTGTATAAGGTATGTAACCCTCATTCACTCCAGCAGAGCTGCTTTGTGGCCAGTAGTTGATGACTTTGGATATTTTTGCAGCTACCAGGTGTGAATGTGTGTAACTGCATAAATGTGAAGTGAGGTGTTGCTGAAAAGAGCTTATGTGTTCTGTTGACTTTTGTTGGAAAATTAAAAGTTTAAGAAAGGTCTTTCATCAATGAAAATATAAGCAAATTTGTTTTATAACCTTTTTTTAATCATTTAATAAATCATCACCTTGGAAAACAAAATCTGTGAATAAATATATTATTATATTTTTTGTCAACTAGTAAAACTAAATTATAATTACTGTATAAATTTTAAGTCCTTTTCAACAACCAGTACACATCTGCAGAATCACACTTTATGCTTCTTATTGGTGTAACAATACCTTTCACCACCCAAAAAATCACTTCTTCTGAGGTTGATTTAAATGTTTCAGTTGTTGCACTAATAAGCAAAATGCTGCATTTCAGTAATGTCACATCTCCACTGGAATTGTTAGTTATATATAAAGAAAAATGCATTCACAGTTGCAGACAATAAGCATAAAAATGACCAGCTGGGACAAACTAGAACATGCATGCCAGCACACTGAAATTTATAGAAAGGTAAGCTTATGCAATGTTAATGTAGCTAGCACTATCAAGGACTGGGAAGGATGTAGGATTTTTATTTATTTAACTATTCTTACAATATTGTACATTAAATACAAAACAACTTGAAAATTATCAGAGGTTTTCTGATTACAATTTGATTCTTTTACAAATTTTGAAATCTTTCTATGTAGAAATGAACAGGATATTGTTATGATTTTTAGTATTTCATTCTAAAAATGCTGTAGTGAAAGAACAGTGTATTTCAGGAGATGAAGTAGAAAATAAAAACTTGTAAACAACCTTCGTGACCATTCAGTATATATTTTTGGGCATACGAGGAGTACTTGAAAGCACCATAAAGTCCCTGTTGATGTCCAGATGCTTTGCCATACAAAGCAATGTAAATTTCAAAGTTTATAAGGGGTGCCTGAATGCACCATGATGTCCCTTTCTATCTGTTTGTGTGTCTCTCAAATTCCAACACAGACAGAGGACGACAGAAACATCACACTGTAAATGACAGTAAACCACGGTAGAGACTCTCAGCATAGTGATTTACTGTATTACATGGTGATTTTGGTGCAAACATTTATATTTATCATTTAAGTTTCACTAATGAAAACTGAACGAAAACATTTTCTTTAATTTTATTGATAAAACCAGAATAAATCTCAATATAATCAAGTGACTAAAATGCAACTAAAAGTAATATAATTTTTGTTAAAATAGGACTACAATTGGCTGAAACTGGTTGACTCCAGACAGACTCCACACATACATTCAGTAAATTTGTTAATCCCTTGAAAATGTATGTTTTATCGCCATACTATTCAAAATGTGTCTCCAAAATGTTTAGATTTTCACATCCCAGCTGCTCTGTGCCAGACACTGTTTCAGATTCGTGTCCCAGTCTTGAGTGATAGTGTTTATTTTTCTGGCAACAGAGGCACCAAGTGTTAGTGCAAGACACTGAACAAAGACTGCAGAAGTAGATTTGGTGTGGGACTTGGTATATTTGGACATCCCCGCTTGTGTACAGTAGGGGCCCTGGAGCGCATTGTGGTGTGTATTTGTTTGCACCTGTCTGTCTCTGTAGATATAACCAAGAAAGATGCAAGCTTCCATATGGCTGAGGGACTAAAATAAATTTCTTTTGAGAGTGTGTCAAAGTCATGAAAATATTACTTTCAAATTCTTCACGCAAAACATACAGTACTGTAAAAACATCTGAATTGTTGAGTCTCACTGGTTACTATTAAAATTAAAAAGAACTGACAGTTTGAAAACTCGTATGGCATCACTCTGTGTCTGTCTTATATCATGTACTTATCACTGACCAATTCCTGTACAGTCCGTTTTACATCTTTCTGCAGTTTGTGGCATGGAACTTCAGCTATCTATTGAAACCATGTGTCTCGTATTAAACACTTCCCTTCCACTTCAAATAAATCAGCCATAGTTGACGTTCTAACTTTATTGCAGCTGTATTAAGCTGCGTCACCCGTTTCAAACTACTGCACATATTCTATTATTTCTTTATTAGAGCTCCTGTTTGGCTATTCAGGCATGCTAAAGGTATCAGTGGCGGACTCAGGCTGTCTGAGGGGCAAGGGCGAAAAAAATTAAAAAGGGCACTAGTTGTATGTGGTGGCGCACCAGCGAAACACTTTGTTAAAATTGTTTTAATATGTTACTTAAAGTGCAACAACTACTACACCTCTGTAATAAAAAACATGGAGAATAATGAAGTATATACCATTTAGTGGCTCATAGAGGCCTGTTAATTTTCGAGCAGGCAGGGCAGTCTCTATGGCACTACACTGCATTTTCTCCACTGGAAGGGCACCCACTTTATCATGTTTTGTCCACTGGCAGTGGACCGTCTTTATCATGTTTTGTCCACTGGACGAGTTAGCCACTAGAGGGTGCTTTATCGTGTCTGAACAACTGAGATGGGACTTAATTGTGTTTTGTCGCACTGGAAGCGCACCCTAGAGGAACTTTATTACAATTTGTCCACTGACAGAGCACCCTAGAGGACAGTTTATCATGTGTTATCCGCTGGGAGGGGACTTCATCATTCTTTCTTTGCTGGAAGGGCACCCTAGAGGACATTTTATCATGTTGTCTTGGACATTGGGCCACCCTGGAAGGCGGCACTTGATCACGTTTCATCAACCATAAAGGCATCCAAGAAGCTACCCCAACCCCCACCCCTACCTCCTTCATCAATGAAAGGTATAACAGCTAGTTCCGAGTAATGTAATTTTGTTGCTGAAGAAGTGGAAAATTCCATGTTTCCCTTTTTCATACATTCACCAAACTTTAATCTAGCATCAAATTCAAGATTTGCTTTGCTTAAGTTGATTTAAAAAGAAAACCCTTTCATCCTTTCATGACTGAACGCTCGAATAGTGGAATGATCTATTTTTAGGAGGGCTGTTTAGAAAAGAGCCGCCACAACCCCAAGTCACCCCACCCTGCCCGTGTCCCATCTCACCCCAGCCCATCCTCACGGTACCTACTGCTCAACTCTCCCACACGCTGAAGCCTTCTCTCCTGTGCTCCCAAAGCTCCTCTGATAGTTCTCTGTGATGAATTAATCTCTGAGGTGAGGGTCAGGCTGCAGGAGAGGATGACACGCCTCTGACTCTCCTCATCCATCCAGGCCTTTCATTACTAACCCCCGTGCAGCTCCGTCTTCCGTGAAACCCCAATCTTATAGGCCTCAGCCTCAGTCTCAACCTCAGCCCAGGGCTCTGAGACAGCCAGGCAGCCAGACCCCTTAGAGAGGCATGGTGCCTTTGTGTGGCTGCGCTCCCCAGCTTGTCTGCCTCCCATTATTCCCCCATTCAAGCTCCAAATCAAAGCCAGTGCACATATGAAATGCTTTTGAGGTTTTAAGCTTAACTATACCACCAGTACAACTACTGCAGCTACTATTACCGATGCTGCATGATGGATCAATATTCATGCATGCCTCCAACTGCACAGTATTATAGGCGTAGTCATCCTACGGCGACTAATAACTCTAATATCAACAATATGTTTGTGTTTCCGAACTAATTAGGCTCCAGTGATCTAGGATAAGATATGGGCTAATATATTTTATTTTCATTAATAACTGCTCAGAGTCTTGTGGCGAGTCATAATTACAGTGCACTCTTTTTTATTCTGAGTTTGACAAGTGGTCAGTCAAATGTAGTGCCAGAGGGATGGAGACTCCAGAGTACAGAGGGATTTTTTTGCAGCTCCGTCTTTATTTAATCTAGCGCGAGTGGAAATGAAATGACAGCTGTACCACACTCATATACTCCCCGAGCAGTGATGATGGATGCTTTTTGATTCCTTTTTTTTCTGATGTTCATTTTTGCTATGGTGCCCTTTCAATAAATATTTTTAAGTCTGTCAGTTAATTCTGAAATTCCATCGATGAACTCTGTCCAGAAAAATAAACGGGGCAGCCACAGCAGTTGGCCTGGATGGGGAGTTGTTATTTTGTTCGGGCTATTGGCAGGGACTCTCTCACAGAAATATTGCTTATTTTGCTTCGTTTCACATTCAAGCTTCTGACAGTTTATGTGAAAAACTGCAAACTGTATTGCCATTTAAACACAACTGCTCTGTTCTGTAATTACAAGGTCCATTCACACAGATGAATGAGACAGACGGCCACAGAACGAGGATTGTTCTTGAGACGTACACATTCTGAAGATCTATAACAAATTGTGGTCAAATTGCAATCAGAAGAAGAAAAAAAGATAATTTTCCTCATCATATTTGTATCAATCTCTACTTGCCTTTTAAGGATTGAACTGGAAACCTTGGAAATCCCAACAGGGCAATTTGTTGGATAGTATTTGGGAAAACACTGTGGTGAAATTCAATGTCCGCTCCGTCAGTCATATTTCATTATAAAGGATGTTGCAGCGTAGAAATGTTGACACAATCGCCTCAAAAATGTTCTGCGTCAAAAAGACAACTTCGTCGGGCGGTTTAGGCCCAATCATTGGGCTTTGTTGTAAAAGTCATGAGTGGGCCAGTGGCCGTAGTGGCCCACAACCCACTGAGTGGGCTCACTCTAAAATAGAATGGTACATTCCAAACCAATATAACAGCGGCAGTGCACCATCACAAGACCGCAGTAAATGGCAAAATTATTGTGCATACTTTCTGAGGCACGCCTAAAAAACCCTGCTGTGTCCACATGCTCTCCCGCTAACATCAGGTAGCACTTAAGTGTCCTTCGCCCTAATGTATGACTAAACATGCTGCCCCTTCACAAAGCTACGCTGATATGCAGAGAGGGACACTGCCATGTGCCGCTGCCTCACCAGGCAATAAAGACACCCGGACCTTCAATAACAGGATATGGTCTGCATTTCTCATTTTGAAAATGTGCACAAACAGCTCTTTAAAGTAAAACGCAGCTTCTGTTTGATAAAAAAAGAAAAGACAAAGAGTCACAGAGCAGCCGCCCATTTCCTGGGAAACTTTGCTGTGTCGCTGTAGCAAATGTTTTCCTCTCTAACTGTGCAGTCTGCTATTTTCCCACTCTTGTGTTGTAAAAATCAGGAATGTCCCCGCTATAATGAAGCACCTCTCTGAAAAGACAGGATGGGAGAAAATTGAATTAATGTTAATATGGCCATTAGGTTACCACCCAGCAGGAGAAATATGGCAAACCTCAGCCATTCATGCTGTACCGCTGTTAATCACTTTGTTGCACTCCAAACTTTCATCTGCATAGTTTTGGCCGGGAGCAGGGGGAGAAGGCAAACCCAGAGCTAAACCAGAGATCTGTCTGCAGCGTAGTCTGTCTTCCAACCACGCACTGAAAGCTCCTGGTGAACACACAAACTCTGCTGTGAGGTATCCTTGAGGAAAATATCCATTTACTTCACAGCAACACACAAAGGTGTGCCTCAAACCGGGCTGAAATAGAAAAGCTGACACACGTCGACACACTGGCTGCGTCAAATATCCCTCCTGTTTCTAGTTCTCAGGGGTGAGCATATCTGCCAGTACTTGTTGGGCTTTGGGGAGACTGTTGGATGAAAAAGAGGAGAGACTTGGACCAAAGCTGTCAAAACTTTAATTTAATCTTGATGGAAAACTTCACCTCATACGAAAAATAAGTAATGCAGAGTTTATGTTTGTTGAGGTTTTATTTGTTGCAGAATTTATGGTCTAAATATTGACTCAAAATTGGTCCTTTAATTAGCTGTGCCAGTTTGAAATAAACAGTAACAGAAGCAGGGTTCATCATTAACCATGGCTTGATGGCCCGTGTTCACAATAAGTTATGGTGTGTTCCATTTACCTCAGAGGTCGGAAGTTGGAGCTGGGAATGACGCCACACCCATGTTGACTGCGTTCCAATACAAGTTGGAAAACCCTTTTTTGTGTTTGATAACATGCACATGCAAACACTGTAGCAACATGTTCATAGACAGTACTGCACATACTACTGATTTCATGAGAAACAAATGCTAATAAACAGCTTTTACCATTGTTGATTCGTGGAGCAGCCATATTGAATTTTGAGGTCGTAGTTGATGAGGTTCCTCCAACTTTCCGAATAAAACTTCAGGGAGGATTCAAATTGAAATTTCCAGCTGTAAATACAGAAATTCCAACCAGTTAAAACAGAATGCATAACAACTGTGTGGCCACCAAATATTTCAAGTAGATGGCCCTCTTTGGCCTCTAAGTTTTATCCCTGTATTGTGAGGATTTGCCAAAACAACGTTACTACAAACATGCCAATTTTTTCACACCCTTTGGTTCATCAGTATTTTACTAAAACAGTGAACAGTACTCAGTCAGCTACTGATATACTGGGGCTACTGAAGAGTGGGTCTGCTACACTAAACTGCTAATGCGACTTTTGTAGAGGAATCAGAATCACAAAAGGTGGAGTATGAAAAAACTATGGCAATGAAAGTTTGGGAGTGAATGGAGGCAGGAGTTTAACTGGCTAGAGTATGACGCTTCAAAGGACGTACTGCAATGTGTGCAGCCAGTTTCCTCAACTAGCTGAGAAATCTAGCTTGTTTTTCATTGGAAACAATGCCTTCAGCAAACACCATATGACAAGTCATGGGAAAAGTGTGACAGTTAAGGGAGGCTGTGTTAAGTTGCATGAAATTGCCTTTTCTGTATTGTTTTTACACACGTTTACATTTGAGCCACCAACAATACACTTTGGCCACCAGGTTTAGGGGTTTGATGGCCAGTGGCCAAAAGAATATTAGCATCTAACCTTGAGAATCAAGGAAATTGAGCATATGAATACAGTCACTGTACAGCACAGATGCAACCTTGCGCTCATTCGCATTTCACAGGTCTGACTCTGCCTGTAGCCTGTCAAGAGTATTTGTACATATCCTGTGAATCATCTGTTGTATATCAAATAGATCCACGGTTTCATCTGACAATGGGAGTAGCATCAACATCAATGTGTTCCAGATCTGGCAACGTGATAGCCTGCCTTTCTTCTCCCTGTAAACAGATCATCCGTTCAAAGCTTCTACGTTTTACTTAAGACCAGCCCAGGCTCAGTGTCCGCTGACTGGTTCCACGTGTGTGCAGGCGGCACTGAGGTGTGTGTGCATGTGGTTCTGTGTGTGTGCACAGGCTCAACTAAGGGGGTCATGAGTCACTGCAACAGGGACATGACTGATGCCCTCTCTAAGTCTTACTCTAATTACTGCTGAGGTGTCGGTGATTGCCCTGGTGACAATTCAGAGCTCGGCTGGTGTGCTGTTTCAGCCCCGCCAAGATGACACTGTCACAAAACCCGAGGCCGTAAGCTGTAATTGTGCATTTTCAAAAGTACTGCATTAGTCAATCACTATACACCTTGACGCTTGGATGTGCGTAGGTCGTGGCGAGCAGCGACCCTGTCAACTGCTGTAGTAATTGCTGCTGAGTAATGTTCTTGCTTTGGCTTGGACAGGGAAAAAACTCACCAATAAATCTGGAGGCCATTTTAGGACGTCGCCCAACAGGCTATGAGTTCGCATGGGAAAAAACCTCGACTATTATAAGCCAAAGAAATGGCAAAGTTGAAACCATACAACCTTAACAACATCAAATTAAAGCTCTCATCAAAAGTTGGCTGCCGTGGAAAGAGGGCGAGAAGGCACAAAGTTGGCCAACAAAGCAGCGCAGTTAGAGGAAATACCCGCACCGCTGACTGCACAGAAGCACAGCCTCTAGTCATTTCCAATGCTTGCAAAGACAATGGGGATACGCTGAGGCTTAAGTAATAAGCCCAAAATGACTTCCAGAGCGGCAGGGCCTCCTCATTTCATCGAGGCAGCGATGCGGGGAAATCAGAGCCACGCGAGTTGAGGGTTTCATGGAGGATCAAAGATCGTGATTAGCCTACACTGTCCATCCACCATTATGGGGAGATCTGCCACCGATGGCAACCATATGCTAGCCGGATTAACCTCTCCATCACAATCACTATCCGAGGGAAGAGGAGAGAAGAGAAGAGGAGAGAAAAGGGGAGACAGAAAGCAGGAGAAGAGAGAAGTGCAGAACAGAGAGGTGAGAGGAGTCTAAAGAGACGGGGGAGGGATGAGAGCGGTGGAAGTGGAGAGGTAGAAAACATCAAATGTCAGTCAGTGATGTGTGGCATAACACATGTGCCCAATATGCAGGAAGCCTTTTGGCAGGTTTCCCTGACCTATATAGTCCGGAAGTTGGAGAAACTGCAGGCTGAAACAAGTCTTTCAACTTTTAAATGAGCCACAGTAGATGCTCTGTAGCCTACTGCACATTTGGAATTTTAATAAAGCTGATACAAGTGAGCAGTGAAGTTGTGTAATTTCACAAGCGGTGTTAAAGGAGGGGTCATCTAATTCAATAAAAAAGTGTGATATTTCATTTAAAGAGGAACTGGAATTTGACTTCTCCTTATAATCCTCATAAGTATGAACTGTGAGGGTAGTGCAGCTCTTTTTTCCAGTATTTTATGCCTTTATTTAATTGCAACAGTAGACAGAGAAAGACAGGAAATGAACAGAGAGAAAGATGGGAAACAGAAGTCCCCAGCCGGGAACAATGCAGAATGTAGACTTAATAGTTAATTGCCTTGATTTGGAAAAAAGAATAATCAAAAAACCCACAAGGTCCAAACTCCTCAGCCACCAGGGTGCCCCATACTGCAGTTAATTTGCATATTTCTCTCCATTTGTCAAAAAAGGATAGACCCATTTATGGGCATATTTGTGGACACAGCATCCAAGCTACAGGCTTCTGACTGGGCATTTCCTATGGCAGCAGTTGACTGACATTTGAAAGCTGGGAGATCCATTGGCAACTTCCATGGTGCGCTACTGACTAGCTCTGTACAGCCTACGGACATTGATACAAGGCATTTTACCTCTTTCAAAAGAGCCCACTGCAGTTAAATTTGTATTCCACTTACAGAATGGATGCTAGTTAGCCTCGCTTGCTAAACTTAGCATTGACTCACTCGACATAACTTTTCGTATTTGAATACATGTATAGTGCCATTTTCGCTGAACACTCATGTTCATGCTGGTTTTATGGTCAACTCACACTCCAGATCCAAGTCCAGATGTGATAATGGGATACGACTAAACTGTCCCAGTAACAGTAGTCGTAATCTCAGTACTCTGTACATTATCCCTGGATTAGCATGACAACACAGAGCAGCGTACAAAGTCGCAGAGAAATGTAGGGAGTTCCAAAAATACTAATGAGACTACAACAGTGACAACAGAGGTGTTTAGTGGAGCCTGACCAATATATCAGTTGGCCGATATTGGCCTGTCACAGCTGTTTTAGTCAATATCAGATGAAAGCCGTTTCTGTAGTTTTATAGGCACCATTTGTATATTTGATCCTTTTTCTTAATTCAAATTGTTCTATTTGTGTTTTTCTATAATTATTTCTAATTATTAAGGGTATTAAAAGTCTACTGTTTCAGTGCCCATATGTTCTATTGGATTTTATATGTATATATAAATGAAAAATATTGGCCGGTATATCGATATCGGAATTTTTTTACTCCTTAATATCAGTATCAACATCTGCCCTAAAAATCCGATATTGGTCGGGCTCTAGTCTAGTGTTTAATATATGTACTGATATATCGCTCAGTGATGCTAGGCTGAATCTGTGGCAGGGTATTTCTTTCGGCCAAATTTTTGGGGTGATATTTGTCATTTTATTTTGCTAACGTAATGGTCTTGCAGAGTGACGGTTACTACACAATGTGATCTCAACCAGCGGCACAGTACACACCCACTCAACCAGAGCCGAGTGGTCTGAGCTGGGTGAGGAGTGAGAGGTAAACAGCCTGCAGAGTTAGGCTCTTTGCACTCTTTTCGTGTAGTGAATTATGGATTTAATTCAACCAAACCAGAGTTGGTGATTGTTGGAATGGACAGACTAACAAAGATGGTTTTGGTGAGTTTTACATGTTTTTCTGTCGAGTTTGAAGTGTGTTTACGAGGAGTAAATGAGCCACTCAGATTCATCTTAGTTTGGTAAAAGAAAAAAAAAATTAATTCAGAAGGTGTATGGTTGTATTTCTCTGTTTAAAAAGGAAAATAGGCATGAGAATATTTACTTTCTTGACACTTTGTGAAATAATTTTGTTTATTGGCCTTATGAACATACACAGTATACATAATGTAGTGACTTTGCCGCTTGCACACATGTCCCAGCTGAGACTCAAGAAGACAGGTGTGGGTAATGTATTACCAGTCGCTGATTGGAAAATTTTAACATATTGCCCAACCCATGATGTACAAACAAAAATTAAATTGCATTTGAGAAAAAAAAATCAGAAACTAAAGGGGTGAAATTGATTCAAACAAATATAATTGGGTATTAGGTTTAAGTATCTGCCAAGGAAGATGGAGACCCTCTTTCGATGCAGTCAAACTAATTTTGCATAAAGTACTAACGTTCTCTCATACTGTAGGCAGAGTAGACGGTCACACTGAACTAGAAGGCAGCTTGCTACACAAAACAAGAGCCACAGACTTTAAACAACAACCCTCTCTAGCTTTACTGCTAAAGTCTCATTATCTAACTTATAAATATGCACATGTATCTTGTCCTGTACCTTAGTTTGTTAATTAAGCCACCAAACAAGCATTCACCAGGGAAAAGTGCACTGCTGATGTCAGTTTGCAAACTAGATAGCCAATTAGCTGCTCAGCTGCAGCACAATAAACAGCATGTAAATGTACATGCAAATGTCACTTGGGTGTGGTTAGATCCTTACTCTTCAACAACACTAACAATACACTGGCCTCCCATAATATGTAGGCTACAGTTCAAGTTTGTTTACTTTGTCTCTTGTGCCCTACAGTGTAAGGGCATGGTCACACGTGGATGAATGCAGGAGAGTGTGGAGGCGCACATTCTTTCTTTGCTATTGGTTAGGCTGTAACTTCGCTGGGCGAAGTTCACCAAAGTTGAACTCCATGTGACATTAAGATGCAAATTTGTGCACATGTGACTGCCCTAACACTGGCACTCTGGCATCCTGCCAGCTGCTGTCAATCAAACAGAGACACTGACATGCTCCTCCACCTGACTGAGACAAAAGGAGCAATTCTTATATTTCCCCAAAGACATTTTTTTTTTTGTGGGCTATAAGTGGGAGTCAAACCAGCAGCCGCTGCAGAGGACTAACAGCCTCAGTACATGGGACGCACGGTCTACCAGCTGAGCTACAGGAGTGCCCCATTTTGTCTTCCTTTTAATAATAAAACTGTAAAACATACATTTCACATTGTTTTTGAAAAAAAAAATGAAAAGGCATGACTAAATAGGATTTTAGATGGATTTTGAGAAATATTTAACACAGATTTGAAAAAGTTGAACAAACTACATAGTCATTTTGACTCAGCAAAGTCATGAGCAACAGCTAACAACATTAGCATTAGCACTGCACCAAGAAAATCACAGTTTGTCAGTAAGGGGGCACGTCCCCCATAGAACCGTAATTTCTTATTTTTGGCAATTATAATTTTGAATATGTTCAAATTAGGGATGGTTCAATACCACTTTTTCGTGTTCGATACTGATACTGCAACCTTGAGTATCTGTGATATCAATACCAATCCAATACTGCCTTTTTCTCTCTGTTAAACTAATAAGCTAATAATGCATTTGTAATAATACAATGTACTGCTGCTTTTTTTTTATTTAAATTTTTTCACACAGAACATTAGGCCGCATTTTTGATTGGTCAGTGCCATTCAGACATTCAAAATGAAATTTAAATAAATTGCAAAAAGTGCCTAAATTATACTGGACTGTTTTGTTTTCTTCCATGAGCTTTAAAAAAATTAAATGCTGACTGTCCCACTCATGTTTTAACTACTGTTCACATGACACATGTTGCTCATCTGCATTATGCATGAGACATCTTCTTACGGAGCCACGGAGGGACAGTTTTTTAAAATATACATATATAATGAGTTTTACGTGCGCATGTGAAACTTTTACGCGCACGTGTAAAACTTTTAAGGGAGCGCGTAAAGTTGTTCTATGTGAGCACGTAAAGGTAATACGTGAGCAGATAAAACTTTTGCGCGCTCACTTAAAAGTTTTACGCAGTTATACATCCATGAAAAGGTACTATGCAAATAAACTTCACTTATTTACTAATGGATGGTATCAGATTGTACTTATTTTTTACCAATACTGAGTGTTAGGGCTGGTTTTCGTTTAAAAAATTATGATACCAGTGCCAATACCAGTACCCTTAAAGTGATACAGATACCAGTAGAGTTCTTCATTTGATACCTTTTTGTGACGGTTCTTCTTTATGAAGAATGCTTGCAGTGACTGGCAAGCAAAACCATATATTTTTTTTTGTCTAGATCTGGATACCAAAAGGATTGAACGTAGGTATTGACTGGACAGCCCTGCTGAGTATTGGATTGGTGTCATCCCTAGTTCGAATAAATACCAAGGAGATATCTATCTACATCTGTATCTATCTATATATACAGTATACACACTAACTTCTTTGTAAAGATCTTTATCTCAGTTCAACTTTCAAAGCTGACCCATAAAAAAATGAAAAATGTCTTGTTTGTCAGTTGTTTGTCTCTATCATTTTTCTGTCTCCTTCACCCTCTCCCTCAGCTCTGTGCCTGTTCCAGATTACTCAGATGAGCCGATGAGTCGCAAGGTTTAATGGGCCTCTGCTCTCTTTCATCAGCAGAGAGCCCAGTCATCACTACTGAGTGGAAAGCCTATGTGGGCTTGGCTGCTCAGGGAATAAGAGCGGGATTAAGTGATATCATATTGTTTAGCAGGGGATCTCCCTCCCTTGGCAGCAGCCCTGAGATTCAGTCATGCCTTCAATAGGTGGGTAGTCATCGTGTCTTCTGATTCGGCTCTGCAAGCGGGGATATCTGCATTTGTGATATTATATCTCACAGCTGTCATGACAGTAAATTGAAATTAAAATGAAGGCATTTGTTAGAAGGGGATGAGTCACTTGTATATCATACAGGCACATTCATGCAGTTATATTACACACACAGAGCATCTGTGATGGTCTGTCTTTCTGTTCTCTCCAGCTGAGAAAGTGAGTGGGTGGGACAACTCAGCCCGTTCCCTTGAGGGCTGTTTTTGCATGGAGAGTGAGCTATCTGATGAGACAGTGTTTTGTGAGGCAGTAGTTATGGGTTATATATTTTCCATTCAGCCTTATTTGATCTAATTGCACCAATGGCAGAATGACACTTGGCACTGTGAAGTTTCTTAAAAGCATTTCACACTGAGATCGTGTTGACACATTAGCTTACAGTGAAACTTAAACTTAATGTAGCGCAGAGATGCTTTAGGGAAACCTAGCCCTGGTTATAAGAGAAGGTCAGGCCAGATAACTGCTGCTGCTTAGAGACTTTGTAGTAGCAGTTCACGCTGGGCCTCAGATGGCTCCCCTGTGGCTTTTTAGTTCTCACAACAAAAGTTAATGTCACTATTTGGAGCCTTGATACCATGAAACCTGAACTTCCTGAAGTCTTGCAGCATTTTTTGGAATTAAAGGGATAGTTTGGATTATTTGAATGGGGAGGCACTTATCAATAGTCAATGTATCAGCTACAGTAGATGCTGTAGCCAATGCAATGCCCCCAGCTTGGAGAAGCAGAGAAGGGCACCAGCACGGAAGCTAAATAATTACTGCTTGTGGACAGGGTCAGCAACAGGCTCAGCCATCTAAAAACAGACAGAGAAAGGCTATTACATATCGGCTTCAAACCAACCAAACTCCATAGGCAAAATCAATAATTTTACCTCACAGAGTACGGCTGTTGCTGGGATACCACTGCCTTGATCTGTTAGTTTGTTTGTGTCATTGTGTGACATCAGTGTTTTAAAAGGATTCTTGGATTCACAGAAGTCACACAAAAACCCAGACAAACTAACAGATTAAGATTCTGTGTGGTAAAATTGCTGATGTCACCTAAGGAGTTTGGTTGGTTTGGAGAGAGCAATGTTTGGCTTATTTAAGACCTTCAAAAAAGGCTGTCTGACGGCAAAGTAAGGCACTGAAAATATATTAAATTTAGCATACATTTTTTTTAAGTAGCTAAAATAACTTTGGTTGCTGACCCTGTGCTTGGCTTCCGTGCTGGTGCCCCTCTGCTGTGGGCGTGCTGACGGGCATCTACTGTATCTAATACAGTGACAATCGATAAGTACCACATACAACCCAAGATCAAATAATCCAAATTATCCTTTTTAAGCAGTGAAATTAATTTTTATCTGAATTGGACTGTACATTTGACTAATCCAACATGCTCCTCATTTATATTGAGGTTTGATTAAATTAATTAAATGAGGGGATTCTGAACCTGAAAAAGCATTGCGGTTGCTTTAGAAAAAAGGATATTTGTGAATCTGGAGGGGTGGTTTGTGCCTGTGAAGAAGCAGACCCTTCCATCCACCATTCCACTATAATTAGGTGCAACAGATTCAATATAAACGTCACGGCCTTTCATATAATCCTGCCCATTAAAATAAGAACCACCATTAGGGAACACTGATGTAATGACTGTTATGAATGCAAGCAGTTCTAAATGTCAAATGTCATTTATCATGGCCACCCAAGTTTCTCCATGTTATGAAACCTTTAGGAGCATTCACAGAGAATTATCAAAATGCTACGTAGGTTCTTTTCTTGACCAAGCCTTGACATGGTAAAAGTGGATGTGTTAAAGGGAATAAAATAACACATTTCTTAATCCAGGTAGTAATAGTGTCTCTTTTGAAAAAACATTACAGTTTTTGCCACTGTGTCACTGTGCTGTGCCAGTAAATTTGGCAGTACTTCTCCATGGTGAAAAAGCCGTGCAAAATCGATTTGAATGGCAATAATATCCTATAATATGTTGTGTCTTTGGATGCAGAGTGCACCATCAATTACATCCTGAAAAGTTCAAATGTAAACCTTTGCATAGTTTCCTCATAAAAACATGGTCAGGATCAATACCGTTTACAGCCTTTTTATCAGTTAGTTAGCCAAATTAAACTGTTGGCTGTTATATGATAAACATGCTGTTATGTGATAAACATGCATTACGCTTGGTGTAAGCAAGCAAGATCGTTTTTTAAAGAAATAAAACCCATCCTGTATCAATTTAACAATTTAAAATGTAGCAGTTATTCTTTTTTTCTCTTAAAAAATCCCCAGCGCAGTGGGACATCTATGTGCAGAATAGTGTAGTGTTAACTGCCTCCACATGTACCTATACCTGTACATTTTGGCTAGATGGTAGTTGACGTCTGACCATGGATGTATTGACCCAACAGTAATAGGGTTTCCATCCACCTATTCATATTAGAATTTTCAAAAATAGCGAAAATAAACATTAATGGAAACGCTAGAAATTCGAAAACGTATCATATTCGTATCGATAAAAGGAAAGTACGACTTTTGCTATGGAAACAGGTTTTGCGGATAAACGATGACTGGACCGGATACCACGTCACACGTGTGGACCGTATCACGTCACACGTATACGTTGTGGTCACAAAAAATGGCGGCGGATGGTAAAGTAAGATATGTTTGGGGGGACGAAGAAACTGAAATTTTTCTGGAGTTAATAAAAGAAGCGAACGATCAGTCATTGACTGTCAGCCGAGTGTGTTTGTTTTGTGGCAGAGAGACGCTCTCTGATGATGTCATCTCAGGGCGCACTCTCCTCTCCCATCGCAAAATAATAATAAATGGAAACAGGCATAAAGTCGCATTTTCTTTGTGCGTTTTCACCAAATTCGCTCAAAAATTTCGAGACATTCGGATGGAAACCTGATTAATGGCGCCTATTTAGCCCAATAATAATTGCGAGTTCCCGCTTAGCCTATAGACTAAACATTGGGATGATGTTACAGATTTTTAAAATGCTTTTCTCAACTTGAGGAAAATTAATAAAATATAAAATTTTCATGGATAAAAAAAATCATGATAGTCATAAATGACCTTGTTCACAGTTCAAGCTGTTCTATCAGCAGTTGCAAAGACGAAAAATGCTATTTGTGCAGCAGGGGGATTTTTTCACTGCAGTACCACAAGTGGCCAATGGGAAAATTTGGAAGCGCTGAGTGGCAATGCTATATCCAGGTTTCTCTTCTGACTCGTAGCTAAGACAGCTCCACACATAAATATGTCAGTCACTGGAATCAAAATCTGTAAAGCATCAGATTTGACAGCAGCTTGTCCTGTCACTCTGTGAAACTACAAAGTTAGCTTAAGTAACATTAGCTCAGCAGCCAAAGGGGAGACTGAGAGCTGTCTGTTTAGATCTCTTATTATCTTTGTTAGACTACACTAGTCTAACTTGCCAGCAGCTTTTCACTACCATAGGTGGAAAATGTCATCACCAAATATAATGCAGATTTTGAATGTAATTTTGAGGATCCCAGTAATATATTGACACTAAATCTGTGGTACATTGCTCTGGTTTTGAAGCTGACATTGTGTAAATACATATTATGCATATTTGAATAGACAAGGTGTGTACTTGGATCACCCTACCTTTCCTAAATGTTAACATTGTTGATATGATCAAAAATGGCATTAGATATACACTCAGCGGCCACTGTTAGACTTGTAAAATCTAATGCAGTCCAATATAACAGGTCAGCTATAAATTCTACCTTCACAAAGTTAATAATGTTCAGTTTGTGTTGACACTGTCAGACCTATATCACTTGAACTATGTGTTTAGTTTGCAGTGGGGTTGAACTAGACTACATTATACTGAGAGATGTTTCTAATGTTTTGCACGCTCCATTTACAAACACGAGTGAAACACAGAAATCCAGACACCACCACCAACTACAACTGCAATAATAAACATATAGTTGAATTAACACTTCTCTGAAAATGTCAATAAAAACTGAACATTATAATCTTCCGACTTTATAGATCTATACAGTATTTATTTGTAGCAGGCCTGTTGTATTGGATTATATTAAATTTTATAGGTGAACCTAATCAATTGGCCAGGAGGATATGTCAGCTTTCATATCATATCATTTGAATATTATTTTGTAGCACTCACCGGGTGTATAGTTTTAACAGTATTTCATATTGTCTCCCTTGATAGAGACATGGCCCTGAAGAAAATAATTTAGGGGCCCATTTAACGCCTCCTCCCAGATGTGTCATTCTTAGAACAACACACTGTGTACTTTTCTAAAACTACAGTATGCTCATTAAAACATATTTTAACACTGCATTTTCTGTTTACTCATCTCATGTTGAAAAGATACAGGAATTTCTTTTTTTTCTAAAAAAGGATAGAGTGTGTGCATATGTTAAAATCATTTTAAGGAGCGCTAACATTTTTCTGGCACTGAATTAGTACAGATTAACTCTACATGATTAGTTAATGAATAACATGTTATCCATGATGGAATTTACACACTTTACACACTTTAAACCAGGAATTGTATAGTCATTAAGTACAACATTTTAAAGTGAAAAAGCAGAACTCTGGTATATTGATTCATTCACCTCATGCTGTAACTTTAGTAGTGCCTCCTGGAAGTATCTATTACTGTGGCTGGTTATCCAAAGGACAACACAAAAGACACTTTAGAACATTTCATCAAATTTCATGACACGGGGAAAAACACAACAGGACAAATGTTATTTTTAAGTTTATGACAGTTGACATTAACAGTGATATATGAAGTGCAATGTGTAAGTTAGAAACCTCTTCAGTTCTCAAATACGGCGCAGAATATTCCAGAGGAAACAGCTTTAAGGATGAAATGTTCCTTCAATCTATTTTGAGTGGAAGTTGGTTCATTAAATATACTGGAAAATCACATTTTCTATGCTGGTCTGCAGCATAAAAGTCAAAGTGGGGAAGATTTAGAATTCCAAATAGAGACTGAGACAGATTTTGTCTTTAATGTCTAGTTTCTGTTATTTCAGTGGGATTCACTGAGCAGCAGTTAGTAAACAGTATAGCAAATATGTGAGTTGGACAGGAGGGAATACCTCGGCATTACAAATGTAAGTTTTGATTAGCTTCATAAACTTACAAAAATCTCCTCCAGTGAGGAAGAGCTTGTATTTTACTGTGCAGTGATGATGTCTGTGCAGACATAAAAATGTTGCTTCCCCACCCCAACTCTTTAGGGAAGACACCAAGGGGAAAAACTGTAAATCTATCATATGCAAGACTCTCAACAATTTAGTCACCCTTTGAAATTTGCCTTGATGATCTGTAATTGCCATCCAGACCCTTCCATCTTCTGCACACTTTCATGTCCCCTCAGTGGGTCTTGAATCATGGCATCTCGTGGTCTCCTAAACGACCCTTTGGGTGTCTGATCTCTGAGAGAAGACCACCAAAATTGCAAAGCTTTGGCACCCAACAAGGCCCTCTGGTGTGCCCATTAAATCATTTTACCCTATTCCCATCTCAATATAGCCACGTATTTCTGAACAAGATAAATATTTGACTAATACATACTGTAGGTGCAGCACTGCGCTCAGGCCAAAAAACACTGCTATCAAAACATGAGTGAAAGAGGAGCATTCACCAGATGCAGTGTTTGCACATCTCTGATAAGGCCGGATCTTGATTTTGTCACAGTGATTGAATACAAATTACACATCCTGAAAAAAAACATCTAGCATTGACCTAAAACCACAAAGTCGATCTTTGTATTTTGATTATTTATTGAAACAAATTAGATCCTTACAAATAACATCTCCACATCCAGAAACTATGCCCGGTACTTGCCCTTTTAAAATCTGTTGGCTTTAGGACCATTTGATAATGAAATAGAAAAATAATTGCAGGCACAATGTCCTTGGTTTCAAAAGAAGCTTAGTCTACATTCAGAGCAGTTCCTCCAATTACAAACTGTTTCAAAAATATCAGATATAATGTGGAAAAAATAAACACTGATAATTTGTTGAGAGACAATTTTGAAATGTTTACGGTATCTCAGTTACATAATGCCTTTCGGGTTGTAGTCCAATTCGAGAGACACTGCTGGCTTTCATTAGCAGCAGGCATTTTTCTCCATCATATTGAGCGATGCTGCCAGAAGTCTGTGCTTCTGAAAACATTGCAGGACCCTGCCAATAAGTTCCCCCCCGCCCTCCCACCACTCTCCTCCAAGTGCAGCCAGAGCGGGGCCAGATTGCTGAAAGGCAGCACAGGCAGTGTGGCCCTTCTCCAAGCCTGGCCACTTTGGAAATCGCCACACGCAAGTGCTGGCCTCCCTGTCGGTGGCGTGATGGGGTCACCTCTGGGGCCTGGGGTGGGTAAACACACATGACCCAAGACAAACTTTCACAATTCCGCCAGGTGTGCAAACAGGAGGCCGCAAAAATACCCGGAAAAGTCTGACCATGCAAAAACAATATAACTGCCTCTGATGAACTCCTACGAATGCAGAGGTAGAGGCAGAAAAGGCCGACCAATCTAGGGTGGAACTGATGTCAAAGAAGAGGGCATGTTAGCATCGGGCATAGAAATTCATCATGTCTTAGAGAACGAGACGGTTTGATTGGTTCAGATGGGAGACTCACCTGTTCTGATTGGTCTCCAGTGTGGATCTCATCCAGCCCACCCAATAAGCTGAGAAAAGCTCAAAACTTCATGGATGAGAAACAGGAAAAGGAAATATATTTTAACAGCGTAGATTAAATCTGAGCAGGCATACATTTCGCTTTGTCTCTAGAATTCTAGCTCAATAAAAGTCCCCACGTGGTGGACGGTCTATTTAATGTTTTGAGCTTCTTTAGTGTTTGTTTCATGGCCTGCAGCAGCAATCCAGTCTACCCTGTCCCAATCAATTGTCTCCTGAGCCGGTGAGCCCCAAAGCTGACCTCTGTGGGGAGCCTCTGATGAACTCCTACAAATGCAGAGGTAGGGGCACAAGAGGCCGACCAATTCAGGCTGAAACCGAAGTCAGAGGAAAAGGCATGTTAGTTTTGGGCATAAAATTCGTCAGGTCTTTAGAGAACAAGACTGTTTGATTGGTTCAGATGGGAGACTCACCTGTTCTGATTTACCTCCAGTGTGGATCTCATCCAGCCCACCCATTGAGCTGAGAACACGCAAAACTTCACGGAGAAATAAAATGAGAAACAGGAAAAGGAAACATTTTTAACAGGGTAGATTTAATCTGAGCAAGCATACATTTTGCTTTGTCTCTCAAATTCTTGCTCAATAAAGCTCCCCACATAGCCGACGGTCTATGTAATGTCTCAAGCCTCTCTACACTCTTAGAAATAAAGGTGCCAAAACTAGAACCATGTAGGGTTCTTTGGCTTGTCCCCATAGGAAAACCCTTTATGGTTCCTGGTTGACCCCAAGATTACTCTTGGAGCCTTTTCAAGGGGTTCTACCTAAGACCCAACATAAAGGGTTATCCCTACAACCATCTGTGAAAGGTTTCACCTAGAACACCCTATGACAGGTTCTACAAAGAACCCTTCTATGGTGTGAAGATGTTCAAGGGTTTCATCCAGAACCCACCAATTCCCTTTTCCACCAAATTAGGTTCTCCAATCAGTTCTGTTCATTATTCTCGGAATCTTGTTGCTGTCAGGTGAACTAGCCCACATTTCCACATGTTTTGAATGGAGCCATCTTGATCAAGGATGTAACAGAGGGCGTTGCACAAGGCACAACAATCTGTAGAATATGATACATTAAATTTGGTCCCCTGCTATTTTGGTTCCTACTGGGAAAACAACTTTGCAGGTTCTGAATATATTTTTGGCGGAAATGCTCCAAACAGTTCAAAATAAGGTCCTTGGCTGGTTCCTCGATGGTGGAAAAGGCCTAAAAGGTTCTGAAGAGAACCCTTCTATTTTGTAGTAGTTCCACCCAGAACCATCTCATTTTCATCCAGAACCTTTCCACCTTCTAAGACTTTCATCTGGAACCCATCTGGGGGGTTCTGCCAAAAACCCTTTAAATTCATTGAGTTTCCTCTAGATCCCACCCAGGGGGTTCAAGCAATAACCCTTTAATATTCCAAGTGTTTCATCTAGAACCCACCCAGGGGTTTCTACGAAGAACCCTTTAATATTCCAGGTGTTTCTACTAGAACACACCAAAGGGACCTAAAAAATACTCCTTTTAATAAGGGTTTCACCTATATTGCTTTTGTCTTTTGAGGGTTCTCGCCAGAACCAAATAATATTCTACAGATAAGGCAAAAACACAAGAACACAAGTAAAATTAGTTCATTAAGGGGATTCTAGATATATCTACATTTAAAATACAATTTGAAAGATGGATAATCGTTTGAATATTTGAGGATGAGGATCTTTGTCTTCAACAATCCTTAAAGAACTCTTTCTTCCAAAAAGGGTTCTTTGGACAAAAAGGGTTCATAATGGAACCCTTAATCTTACAAACAACCTTGACAAATCCTTTCTTCAAAAAGGGCTTTTCAGAAGCAAATGATTCTGGGTAGAACCCCAGCCCTTCAGGAAGAACCAATTTGGACCCCTCATGTCTAAGAGTGTAGTGTTGCACCAACGATCTAATCCACCCTGTCCCAGTCCATTGTCTCCTGGGCCGGTGAGTCCCGGAGCTGACCTCTGTGGGGAGTCTTCCAGGCACCACATGTTGGTTTTGTGTCCATATGAACTCTACTTGCTTGAGCAGTTGGGCCTATGGCACCAAGTCTGAAGGACACAGCAAAACAAGGATTTAACTACAACCAGATGCAGCACTGTCCTCCCAGATCATCCGTTATGCTTTGTGTTAGATCTTCCTCAGATAGTCGTGCTGCCAGTGGAAGGGGACGCCTGTTTGTTTGTTCATGAGGGACAATCAAAGCGTTGCAATGTATTCACAAATATGTTTTAATTCTGGCTGCCAGCTAATGCCATGGCACAGACTGAACATCTGGCTTTGCATTTCTGCAAATGTTATTTCCATTTGTGATCTCAGAATTATTCATGAACAGTAATTAATGGATAATCCTACAACTGACACACAGTGTAACAACAAACAGACACTTCTTTTTAAACTGCAGTAAATCTTTGTCATAACAACATGAAATTTTAACCCAACCAATTTCTACTTTATAATGATATCATTGTTACAGCTTACCTCTGCTCACCCCTGCCACTAGACATTGAGTAAGCACGTAGCAGCCTGCTGGTTATACTATTAGCAATACAGATGAGAGATGTCTGCATGTCTGTAAAGTCAACCTGTAATTATCATGGCTGTATATCCCCGGGCGAGAGACTAAGTCAGATTTATAGATTTATTCTGTCTTCAAATTAGCATCATGCCTCAGATTCCAGCATTTCATCTCGCAGGCTGCTGGAATGTTTTGAGAGTAAAAAAAGGAGTCATTGTAATTCACAAATACACATCCCAAAACCACCATCTGTAAAATAGTGTTGGAGAGGCAACAATATGTGAGTGTACCGTTCAAAGGAGCCCTCCTTCGAGTGCAGCTGTACTCCTTTCATTTTTGGACACAGTTCTGGACCATTTGGATAAAAAAGGGCACTAAAGTATCTAATTCTGTTCATTATTACAGGACTGTGCCCCTACTGCAGCGCGGCATGCTGCTGGAAGTCACGAGCAACTGCGTTAGGTCTTCTTGCTTATTTAGGATTCATGAATGATTTTTCCTGCTGCATTTAAATGTGTTGCTGCCACATGGCACAGTTCAGTACACCCTCATTCATAAATGGCTCCAACTTTCCACATTAAATATGTGTACCAAACAGAGATGAAACAGTATGAAAATTTAAAGCGCAGTAATCAAACACAGTTTTAATTATAACTGCCAGGGAATCATACCATGGTTTATTGTGAAACCAGTATTCATTTCAGCCCTAGTATCAATTATAATACTGTGTGAGTTACGTTTGTTAATTATTGTTTTTAATCATTAGAAAAATGCTTACAAATGAACTATTTTGAAGTTTTTAATTTAAGGAGCTGAATAGCCAACAATATTAATTCACTTTGACAGATAATCATTCTATTTCACAATCTTATGAGGACATTACGCCTATGACACACTGTAATGCATAAAATATGCATTGCCTTGAATTTTAGTACATTAAAAGAATGTTCCATTCGGTTATTAAAGTCAGCCTTGACTTTGAATTTGTAATGCATTGTTATTGCTGTTCTTTGTCATAGTACATATGTGTTTATAATTTAGCTGGGAAATTGTACAGTAACATTGATGAATATTTTTTATATTGTTTTTATTGACATATTTCAATAACAACATACAAATCACATAGAAAATCCTTGCCCAAACCTAAACAAACACACACACATGGAGGATGGATCCCGTTAAGTGGTTCTTCATTATCCCAAGTTGCGGACACAAAAAAG